>BQNB010035836.1:0-50568 GCA_026074375.1 Tanacetum coccineum | reverse complement strand
TGGGCCTCATGTCGCGGATATTTTTTTTATCTGAATAAATCAATACTTTTGTAAAAAAAATTTCCTATTTTGGCTCGAGGAATTTTTTATATTACCTAATTTTTATTTTAAAAGAAAAAAGTTAAATGGGCCGGCCCAAATTAGGAGCCCAAAGTGCCGGTCACTGTAGCAAACACAAAAGAAACGAAGTCGTTTCTTTTGTGCTTTGATTATAAGTATAATAATCTAAAAAACTATCTTATCCTTGGAAAGCCCTTTATTCATTTTAGCTAAATGGGCTTATTGTTAACTGTTGTTCACTAAACTTGTCTGACTATTGTTTCATCCAAGTGGGCTTCAAAAGGGATTAACGACAATGAAAATGCCGGCGAAAAAACCGTAACCGGTTTTTTTAAAAACCGTTTTTTTTAACCGGTTCGGTTAAATATAACCGAACCGGTTAAATATAACCGAACCGGTTAGACCGGTTTTCGAGTTTTTAATCATACCGGTTTTTTACTGGTTTTAAAACCGAGTTTAACCGGGTTTTTAAAAAAACCGGTTAAACTCGGTTTTTTTATTTTTTATTATTAATTTTTTTTATAACCGTTATGTAAGATCCCGTTAACACTTCACTTCATAGAATCAAACACGAAATCGGAATTAGAAAAGAGAAAGAGAGTGAGTTGTTTAGAGAGAGAAAGAGGAGAGAGAATTGAGAGAAAAGAGAAATGGAATATTTAGAAAATGAAACAACTTACTCTTTTCTAAATAGAAAAGAGTTTATATACCCCGTCGCGTTAAAGGTACGCGCGAGATATTTAACTAGGACCCGGGCTCGGGTTTTGCTTGGGATTAAACCCGAAACATATACAATATTAGATTCACTATCGAGCCCGATTCCCGATATTATACTATTACAACAGTAACTAATTAAAGACCGAAGCTCCATCGTAGAGTGACCGAACTTCCTTGTTTGACTCAATAAATTGAGGCTAACAGTCAACAATAATGTTGGTGAATTTATAGGTTTGATAAATCATATATTGTAGGACCATAAGATTTCCTAAGTGTATGATAATGCAACAGATGCAGACATCATATAAATCGGTTTTTCGGCTACTAGCCGTTTATACCCGTTTTTTTTTTGATGATTTTAGGGCATGGCTTAGTACTATAAATACATGTAATGGGTTGGGGTTGAAAACACATCAAAAACACTCACTAATCTCTTTTTTTTCTCGTTCTAATCGTGATATAATACTCTAATATCTCAAATCGCCCGCTATAATAGAAAACTCACATTCCACAACAAGGCGTCACTAATGCCTCCGTTTCTACTACCATGGTCGAAAAATTTTACAACAAAGAAATGTGGTCGAAATTAACCACTACGAGAAAGGCGATGTTTTGGTCTAATTACGATATGTGTATTATGATCGATGGGGTGGAAAAGGCGCGTTGCAAGAAATGTATGAAATTTTATAACCCCGCGTCTAACGCTACACTCCGGACTCCTAAGAACGGTTGTAATGCGGTTAGCCAAAATGATACGTCACAAAGTACTATGGTGCGGATGGTCCAATTTTTTATATTTGAAATGATGCACGTTCGACTTGATTTTTAGAAGTTTGTCATTCAACAAAAAGCGCTTCATTCACCACTGGCTTCGACAACTTCAAGCTTCGAGATCATCAAAAGGAGGCTACAACAACCGTGGTATCAACATTGTAAGCGAAACACTCTTAGAAGTGAATCTTTTTAAATTATGGGAAACCGGCTAAAAAAGATATGACGATGGTTTTCGTGATTATAATATTGTGTATCTATAACTAACGGATACTTTGGAAAAACCCGGCACCACATGGTAACGGCAAATTCGTATTAAGCCGTTTACGGCTCATTGTTTAATCCCCGATCTTGGTTATTAAAGAAACGAAACAATTTTTTTAAAACTATTTGGTATCCTCATAACGGGGATCCAATTTAAGAAAAATTTTACATCACGACTTAATTTGAATATAAAATTAGAATGATAAAATTTTTACGATTTCACTAGATAAATGCATCTAATAATACTAGAGCTATGGATTTGTTATAAATTACGTATAAAACCCGTTTTAGATGGTCTTTTTATTTCATGTCCGTTGTGTTGCTCATGTTATAAATTTTATCCGTGCATATCGGCATTAAAAATATGATGATAGTTTAAGGATAAAATTTTTAGGGATTATTTAGTAACTATATATAGTTCAGAGTACCGAACGACAATGAATTATAGAGTTTTCGTAAACAAATGTGGTGAAATAACCCCTAGGGGACCTTGCTATGATAATAATACTAGGTGGAATTCTACTTTGCAATGATGTTTGAAAATATATTACGACAGACTTAGAGACATTAAAAAAAACGCTTTTAATGAAACACTTTTTAATAGAAATAATGATGATGTTAATATGGTGTTGCGGGAAAGTTACGGGAAACCCCAACGAACACATACATTTGTGAAACGAAATTACTACGCGGGTAGGAAATTACGTAAAAAGTTGAGTTAGTAAAATTTTTATTGCCGCCGCTATGCGCGGGTAACTAACTTATATAAAGCATTTACAATGTGGTTCCCATCAAAAATTAAGATAAGGAGATGCAATCTTGACCATCCATTTTATTTTAGAAAATCATCATAGAGTGACATGTGTCACTTCTTAATTAAAATATCACTTTTATTTTCAATTTGACATATCTTTTTATCTATTTATTTTTTTTATGATCTAATTTCACCGTATTTTCTAAAATTCCGTGATCTTTAATTCAACATCCATTTTGATAAAAAAAATTATAAATTTTTAGTTTTTCACATTTTTAGTTGGTTTATTTTGAATTTTTTAACAACTTTAACTTTAATTTGAATACAAACTTGATTCGTAAAATATATATACTTTTGGAGACAATGTTTGATGGGCAAGAGAGTGTGTGAGTCTTTATACAAGCGAGAATGATGTTAATATGATGTTGCGGGAAAGCTACGGAAACCCAAACAAACGAATTCTCTAAGCGGGTAGGGAATTGCGGAGCGAGTTGGGTTAGCAATTTTTATCGCCGCCGCTATGCGCGGGTATCCAACTAGTATGATAAAAGCTAACGTGACGTGTCTATAACCTGGTATTGGCCTTACCACATTGCTTCAAATACAATATTGGGAAGCACCGCTTGCGGAACATCAAGATCAACTAGGCCTTCACTGACTTATTATTATGACCCACATTGTCTTAGAGGCTCTTTGGATAAGGAAGGGTTTTTCCCGTTGTATGTGAGGGCGAGGAACTCTCCAATTGTTTGGTCATAGGTTGGTCCAAAGAACGAGAGTCGACTTCCGTGAGTTCATGTCTACGATGGTCACATGCTTATGGTTATTATTCTTGTAAAACTCGGAAAGTATTAAAGCACATTATATATATTATCATAAGAGATGTTATTTACTATTCACACTAAACACTGTTAATGGCCCAACCCACCCTCATATGGCCTGCATAACTGGCGTGTGTAGGTCCGGTCAAAAATGGTAACAACTCTCCAGAACCATCTTCATCCCCATCCCAAATGGCCTCTCATCTCTAGAAACACATCAGGATTCTTTTTGTTTATTATAAAATAGTTGCGTGGAGTTTTTGCATTTGGACATCGTTTTTGGGCTACTAGATTTATTTTTTTAGTTTGCTGGTGTGAATTTCACAAGGTGTTAATCGCCTAATCGACTGAAGTTACTAAAATACTATCCATACTCTAATAAACATATGATTAATTCGAGATCAATTGAACTCATAGCTCTACATTTGAGTGTGAGAATAGTATTCTATATAAGTCAACGATTGACTTGACAAAAACCTCATACTTATGGCACACTTAGTTCGATTTCTTTCTTGGAAGAATAAGTACAAATAATCTATAAAACTATTTATTCCTTGGTAGCCCTTTATTCAATTTTAGCTAAATGGGCTTACTGTTAACTGTTTATCACTAAACTTGTCTGACTATTGTTTCATCCAAGTGGGCTTCAAAAGGGATTAACGACAATGAAAATGCCCAAACAGAGCATATAACAAAGTATTGATATTACAAAATTTATATGTCTATAAGAGTTATAAGCATGTAACAAATCAGCTATAAAAAAATCCTACTTCTAAAGTGTAAAGTAAACTATATAAGAAAATAGATCCTCTAACGATCTTCACCAGCGTGTCTCACGACCAAGGAGGTAAATCACGTTACAATAAGATCACAGGGACATGACAACAATATCTACAGATCGATGGGCTTCAATTTAGTTGGGGAAAAATATCTCATTTTTCTAGAAAATTTTTATTTGAGAATGAAAAAATTAAAAACTTGTTTAGTCGCATTTTTTTTAATATTTTTCAAAAAAAGAAAATTCTCATTTTCCTAATTTTAAATTAAAAAAAATAGAAAATCACATTTTACTATTCTCCATTTCTAAAAGGAAAAATACAACTCCCATCTAAATACGTTAAAATATTCCCTTCTCTAGAAATTTAGAATCAGAATAACATGAAATTTTTTCTACAACTAAACACCACCTAAGTTTCTTACACTTTTAGTTGTGAACGTGCGTGGAATCAATTTGCCAATACAAATTTCCTTTTAATATACGCAAAATGTTTACTTTAATTGTCTAACTATGACCCGTTTAAGCATTCAACAATCAATTACAGTACAATATTATAGTGAATGGAAAGTAGGTATTGCCATAAGACAAAATGTGTTTCTTTCTCATATATATGCAAAGAATACGTACATTAATTCGCACCACTCAAACAAATATTTCAGATACAATGAAAATGCATAAATATAACCACATGACTGGAAGACAAGTCTAAAACAACATGAGATTAGCTATGAAAGTAGCTCCAGAGGCAGCTAAGATAAATGGTAAATTGTCATAAGTGGAAGCAGCAGCTGAAGGTGTTAAAGTGGGACGACTTCCTGAATTGGTGCTTGGAACTCCTGAACCCACACCTGTAGATGGTGGTGTTAGAACGGGTGTAGTGTTAGCTTCAGTGCCTGTGGTGGTGTTAACGTAGGCGTTGTATTTGATTCAGGTGCCAAGGCTGGTGATAGAGCCCCTGGGACCGTAGATGAACTTCCAGGAGCTGGTGCTGGCACCAAAGCAGCTGGACCTGTCCATATATGCAATAAATATTAGCTTAAATAAAATTTCGCATCATAAACATGCAAAAGTACATATATAATGTTGCAAGAAATTTTACACTAATGTTTTGATTTGACAATACAAGAAGTTATTTAGTTGCAGTGGGTTTACCTGTTGGAGAAATGGGGGCAGCCGCGGCAGCTACAATTAAAAAAAAGCCATGTTAATATATAAGTTTTAAAAAGGATATCAAAAATATTGATACAAATGTTGTAGCAATGATCTACCAACCTTTACATTGAAGAGGCACACCGGGCATCCGACATACACTAGGCAAAGAAAGGGCTAGGCTCCGATTGAAGGGAATTTGAAAGGGTACACTCCCGGTAACAATAAGGCATAAACAATCCGTTCCAGTACTCGTGAGGGTCTTAAGGAAATTGCAACAATCGGACATTGGTGTAGTAGATCCATTCGTGGTACTATTTGTTAACAAGTTTAAACATGGAGTAAAGCTAGTGATCATGGAAGGTGAGCATGGGGTATTAATTTGTGAGTAAACCGGCACAACCAAAGCACACATTGCCACAGCCAGAGCGAAAACTAAACACCGAAAAACCATGTTTTTAACTTCTTTTTTATATGAGGCTTTACTATTGGAGATGTAATGCGGAAAATGGTTGCGAAAAGAGTGAAGGAAGAGAATGAATTTATAATTAAGGTAGCTTTGAATTTCAACTAACTTGAACAACATTTTGCCATGTATGTCTATTAGGTAGAATATTTACTTGTAAGATATAATAAGATAATGTTAATCAAAGCTTTTGACTTGTAGATTTGAATGATTTGGCAACTGGAGATTGGGTTGTATTGGAATATATAGGTTCGTAAACTTTGGTGACCTACCTTAAAATCGATATGAACGAATTACGAATATGACATATTGATCTAGTTACTATATACAGAAATAGCAAATTATTTAAGTAACCTAAATTTAGTTATTATGAAACATATATTCAGATGTAACATGGGTACGTGTAGTGTAGGTATTTTGAGTAAACAAAAAATGTCTTTCCTTAGCTCGATCAATAAAAATCGAATCAGGTGTAATACATGTTTGTGTGGAATCGAATCTCTATCTGATTAACTAGTTTGATTTCGTGTAATCCAAATTTACTACTGCCAATTCCATCATCACAGTATATCTCATGGTCTCGTTAAAATTTTGAACATATTCTAGGGTTTGGAATCAATCTAAAGAGCTTGAAATCTCGAAGTTGATCTGATTTATGTAATGTGTGGGGTTTAGAGTTGTTTCCATCTGTTAAGTATTAATATAAGTGTAAAATAAAGGTCAAATATTGGAAACTTACTTACTTTTTGTTGTTCATAAACATTTGTTAATTTCTAATGTTCTTTTATGTAAAAATCCTAATTCCTAATTTTTTTTAAACGACTGAATTTTATTAGAACACAAAGATTTAGCAAGATGCTCGAAAGTAACAAAAAAAATTACACGATCGGAGAGATAGTTAAAACCGAGTTTTTCACCCATAGATCATAATCTAATATAAATTTCTTATCCTTGAAGATATCACAATCGTTGAACTCCTTTAAGCGAAAAACTTTAGCATCTCTGCTTCTCCAAATATGCCAAACATATGTGGAAATGACTGCTTAGGAGCATTGGAGATGAAAAGGAGAGGACATTTTTTTTTTCTCAATGCTCAAACGATTAACAAAACTGCATACACATTTGTAATATCCTCAGGAAGAGAAAAACCCCACCATTTAAAAATGAAATTCCAAATGCTGCAAAACATGAGCACGGATCCATCAAATGGTCTAATGATTCAACATCCAACATCTTCTTCACACATTGGGCAGAGAATCGAATGCATGTCAATGCACCTCTTGTCTAGATGATCTTGTTGCAAGACTATCTTTGTCGGCTCACCATACTAAAATGTTCACCTTCTTCGAAACTAAAGAACTTTATCTTGTTTTGTCATGAGATAAAGTGAGAATTTTTCATCTAATTTGACCCGAAGAGATTTAACTAAGATCTTTCTTGAGCTCTCAAGAGCCCAACTCCAATCATTTGTGTGACTTTAACTCCACTCCTTGAAATAAACAGGCCAAACTTTCCACTTCCTCTTTTTCTATACCATTATGAATAGATCGGCGTCTCTTCCATACCGATGAAAGATGATCATTCTATTTAAACAGACGATAATATATATGTTGCAATCTTTCACGGACTCACATGCATATAATCTAGGATATACTTCAGCTAGCTTGAAAGTACCGAGTCACTCTTCATCCCAAAATTTAATTGAGACTCCCTGGCCAATAGAACTAGTAAAGAAGGAAGAAAGGGGAATATTGAGACTATTCACATCATGGCATGCTTTTATGTCAATAGAAACATAGTTTAGAAAATCACCTCCCTTTGAACCAAGAATAGAGTGAAGAATATGGTTCCATAAGGCATCCTTGTTTGTGTGCCATCTCCATATATAGCCATTTAGAAAGAAGACTAATGTGCCAATTCTTTTTTACCCTTACTATACGAGGGAACCCCCACCGAGTTATCTTGTGGATCTGGCTACGGTCAATCCGGACTCAACGCACCATTACAATGGGACCTAGGTATGTAAATCAATAGCCCTTCAGAGTTTTGAACTATACGGCTAGGTGGCCTTCAGGCCCAAGGAGTTTATAGCTAATAGGATTCAAAATCGAGACCTCATATTTGAGACTCTTAAATCCTTTATCTCTAGATTGCCTTTCTAATGTGTCAAGTAATCAACTAATTAAGAAGTCACAATTTCATTTGGGTGTATCATATAGTTTGGCATTTCAGATTTTTTCTAAAGCATCTTTTGTGACTTTGTTAGGGATTTAATCCTATTTTTTCTAACCAGATTCATACTTTTTGAGCGGACATAACAGCACGAAGTAGAAATCAAAGAATATATTTCAGTAACTTGAAATTAGGAATAGTCATACTAAGATATACAATTAACCTTTGTACTTTGTAAGAATTTAACAATATCATTGTTTTTTTTGGTAAAGTTCTTTTCCGGTAATTTTTATTACTTAAAAAAAGATTCAGTACAACGGATGTGAGTGAATCTCACATCTCGGCGCGTTACATAGGCAAATTACTTCCATAAGGAAAGTACAATGTTGACTAGATTACAAATGACTTCTTGTAATATCAAAATAATCTATTTCTTCTTCCGATTACGGACCTTAATATCGAAATTATCACATATAGTTAGTATGTTTTAAATTCCTAACCTTCATACATATCATGATCATATGGGTCGTATTTATATCCACTGTTGTTTCCCTTTATTGTTCCCACAAGCTTTTCGGGCCATATCCAACATCCTTTGAAGCCAAAAAGTTTGCAGTTTCATTCTAAACAGGTTCAACCTCATCATCACTATCCGAATTAACCGAGTCCAGAGGTTTCCCATCATCAACCACCAACACAAGTTTACCCTCCAGAATTTGTTTTTCTGAAACATTAATTTTTTCTACTGTAGGGGTAGAACTTTGTCCCTTCTCTTGCATACCTGAAATAGTAGCCTAATTACTACCTGTAGCTACTTCCTCATTAATAGAATTATCAACATTTAAAGCTTCAAACGAGTTACCTAACGAGGAAAAAACACTACATATATTGCTTTGGGATCTTTATAGTAACTTTTGATGTGAAGCCCCTTATTTGTACCAAGAAAAGGAGTTAAAAGAAGTATGAATAATGTATTTTTATTGCCAAATGAAAAAGTAATACAAAATATTGGAATCCGGATGATACATATATATACTAAAAATGAAGCTTTATAAAAGAATGTTACATAGAAATGATACACAGTATGTAAATAATCAAATGATATAGATGTGTAGTCTCTAGAACAACATGAAATATGCAATGACAGTAGCTCCAGAGGCAGCTAGGATAAATGGTGAATTGGTATCAGTGGATGCAGCAGCTGAAGGCGTTACAGTAGGACGGCTGCCTGCATTAGTGGTTGGGACTCCAGAATCCACACCGGTAGTTGGTGGTGTCAAGTTGGGTGTCGTGTCTGATTCGGGTGTTAGGGAAGGTGTTTTATCTGATTCAGGTGCCGAGGTTGGTGATAAAGCCTCTGGGATAGTAGATGAACTTCCAGGAGCCTGTGCTGGCACCAAAGCAGCAGGACCTGTCCATTTTTACATATGCAACACAAAGATTATGTGTGTAAAGTTTACAATGTTACAAGCGATTTTACTCTTTAAACTAAACTAAATCAAGTTATTATTCGAAATGCATGTATATAGCAACAATGCAGAGTTAACAATCCTACACTATCATAGATAGTAAAATAAAAAAAGTAGCACACTGAAGTGAACATATTGAGCTACTTTGTTGTCGTGATCCATGATTACCTGTTGGAAAAATCGGGGCAGGAGCTGCAATTTTCAAATGAAATTATATATTAGTAGGAGTTTGAAACAATGATAACATGTTCTATTACAACAATGTTGGAAAGATTTAAAAGTTACATTAACGATGTACCAACCTTTACACTGAAGTGGAACACTGGGCATTTTACAAGCACGGGGCAGAGAAATGGCTAGACTCTGGTTGATAGGAATTTGAAAGGGTACACTCCCGGTAACAATAAGGCACAAACAATCCGTCCCACCACTCGTGAGGGACTTGAGTGAATTGCAACAATCGGTAGTTGGTTGTAGCTCCCTCACCAAGTACCATTAGTCCGTTATTATTCGATAGAAAGCTTCATACATGGAGTAAAGCTAGTGGATATCGAAGGCGAGCATGGGATATTTATTTGTGAGTAAACAGGCACCACAATAGAACACAATGCCACAGCCAAAGCGAAAACTAAGCACCGAAAAGCCATGGTTAATGTTTAAGAAAATATGATATTTTTGTAATGCTATGAAAATGGTTGTGTATAGAGTGAAGGAAGAATAGCAATTTATAGTTGATAAGGTAGCTCTGAATTTCAACCAACACGAACAACATTTTGCCATGTTATGTGTATTAGGTAAAATATTGCTTGTAAAATATGGAAAGATTGTCTTTTGACTTGTTAAATCGAATAATTTGGCAACTGAAGATTGGTTGCATTTGGATATATTGGTTCGTTAAAATTGGTGACCAACATTATATTGGAAATAATCAACATACTAATCAGCTATTCAATATATACTCCATATAAAACACGAAAACAATGTTAACTTGTTGAAAAATTCAGCATAGTAAACTTACTAAAATACACTAGATTATTATTGAGATTACACCAAAGAAGTGTTGCACAGGTTTATAGTGAAGCCAATTTGTGTTCATGATGTGTTTGTAATTCACCATATTGATTTCACTACAACACTCGAAACTTTTAGCTAAGACCCTTGTCGTAGCTAAAGGTGTTAAAATGTCGTCACAAAACTTTTTCGCGACACTGTGTCGTAGCCAAATATGTTGTTGCAAAAGGCTCGTCACAGAAAGTTTTGGTGACAACAAGGGGTAACTTTTAGCTACAACGTGGGGCCCACCAAAAAAATCAACACAAAACAGTGACTGACGTGGCATTGTATTTTAGCGACGACTCACGTCGTCGCTAATTTATTTTTTAAATTTAATTGTTTTGATTATTTTTTTAAATAAATATAAATAATATAAAAAACATTATTAAAAATTGGCGGCAAACATCTTTGCTACGACTTCGTCGTCGCTAAAACCGCCTCTCAGCATTGTATGCTGTCACTTTTTGTGACGACAAATGCAATTTTGCTACGGTTTTTGCACGTAGCTATAAGGTGCCTGTTATGGAAGGTGCTGTAGTAAATGCCTACAAATCCATATTTTTCCTGAAAATATCTACCAAAACCAATCCTAGAAATAACCAAAAACCTGTAATACACAATGCATCGTCCATTCATTTTAAACAACCAAGGTCATAGTATTCGTTATAACGGATACAATTAAGCGAATACATAGGATTTAATCCGATTAATGCAAATACAAAAAGGGAGATGTCAAGATAACTCAATACAAATACTAATAACCTACTTGATCCCTATCTCGTCATCATAATATCGGGACATCATACTCAGATTTACCCATTCGTCACTGTCATTATCATCTTGTTCACCACTTTGGCTAGTTTCGGGATCAAAGGTCGGGGTTGTCGTGAGAATTACCTAGGCCCTGAGAGGAGTGAACTTAGGGGCGGAGTGAAGTAGAGTTAGGGCTTGCGGGAGTAGATGATTAGAACAGGAAAAAAAAAAAAAAAAAAAAAAAAAAAAAAAAAAAAATAAAAAAAAAAAAAAAAAAAAAAAAAAATCACTGGAGGAGTGTGGAATGGGAAATCTGAAAACTTTGAAGAGGAGTACTTGGTGACGGTTGAAGAAATCTACAAATTTTTTTCAAGGCGTTTTGTTGACTTTCAAATGCTTTTCTTTGCTCTTCTTTTTCCAAAGTATGTTGCCTCTTCATGTCTTCTAATTGCTCACGGGTACAATAACCTGGGTCCGGTTGTGACCTCCCAGAATCCAAATTGCCCGTACCCGCTAAATTCCTGCCTACACCAGCTATATGCGCATGATTTGTGCTTCTTGGGAATTCTTTTTTTTTTTTTTTTTTTTTTTTTTTTCTTTTAGCCAAGATTTGTCTATCCGTCTTATGGCGGATATGTTACAACGGTGTTTGAATCTTGGATTGCCTTATTTCTGCCAGTGTTAGGTTAACAATAAACAAAAAGTTAATATAACAATGACGGTAGGGTGTGTTTGGTAATTGGTGTAGCTAATAGCCATGGTATAAAAGGGCAATACATCTTACTTCATCCATTAGATGGTGTTGTTATGGTTATCTTTGTACTTTAATGTAAAAAGATATAGCATTAAATGACGGTTTATAGTTATCACTAAAGATTTTATGAGTAAAACTAAACTAATTTAGGGCACTCCTTGCAATCCATTCTAAACAAACTGGCTATTTGTTATTTTCTTGTTAGCATAAGCAAATCCAAACACTATTTCCCTAAGTGCTTATTTACATCGGTTTATAAGTAGAAGCATACATAGAAAGCATCCTCTTAGTTTGGTGTATGATTTTTAGAATATTCGCTCTTTATTACAACCTTACACATGGTTTACCCGCCCAGTGTTATAGTCTACACTCTTGTGCTTCGTACTTATGGACAAACTGGGAAGATCAAGCTTGTTGAAGAAACATTCTTGGAAATGCTTGAATCTGGGTGTGAGCCAGATGAAGTTATGTTGTGTGCATATGCTAAATGGGGTCAGCACAAGCCTATGTTGTCATTTTATTCTGCTGTACAACAACGGGGCATCATTCTCTCAGTTGCAGTTTACAATTTCATGCTAGAAGAAAGATTACAGATACCAGTTACTATCATTTCTAGTATTAATTATCCATTCCGACCATTATGGTTTTAAACTCCTATTCCTACGTGAGATCCAAGAATAGGAAAGAATCTTAATTTCATTCCCAAGCATGTATTGCCTATGTGGTTGCGGATCAAAACACACCTTATTTCATATAATTAGTAGATGTTGATTTTTTCATTAGGCTAAGTAGCAACTCATATCGCAGCATAATATAATCAGAGCTAAGTTACCGAACACCCTTGTTGCAGCATCAAGGGTGTTTGGTAAATGTTTCACAATTACCAAACACCATTGTTGATGCATCAAAGGGTGTTTGGTAACTTAGCTATCCATCAATAGGCGGAGATACAGGAGGAGAACGTGTGTTAGGAAAAAATTTACTTACATAGAGCGTTTCGTTTTCAAATGGATACATCCACCTCATGTAAACAGGGCCACCTAGAATAGCCTCTTCGGGTAAATGCATAACCAAATGAATCATTACGTCAAAAAAGCAGGAGGGTATATTTGCTCCAAAGAGCACATAATATTGATCAGTTGTTCTGTGGCTTTCTGCATGTCTCGCTGCATCAACTTTCAAGCATAAATCTGCTTAAAGAATATAGCACATTTGTATTAACCAAGAGTAGATTACATATCACATTTGTATTGACAAAGAGTAGATACAGGAACTATAGTAACTACAAGAATAAACCAAGAGCAGATACTATATTGATCTTGTTGTTATCTCATTGTTATAAGGTAATCAAAAACTCTCGTCCACATGTGCATACCGAGGGGGAAATTTAACATGCGAGCAAAAAGGTTAACTATTGATGTACTCTAGATAATAATCATACATAGCAATGATCATTTGAATAATGCATACAAGCAAATAGCAATGATCATATATGCCGATGAGGTTATGATCAATATTCATACATACTGTCTATGCCACTAACATAGAAAGTATACCATCACATCTACTATCATAAGAAAACACACTATTTGTTTACTTATAGCATGCACCCTAAAACTTGCACATAGAGCCATCCTTTTGTATGCCAACCTCTAAAGGCGGAGCTCGGAACCTTCCTCTTTATTTACCGTAATCAAACATTTAAATCACAAAGCAATGTTCAAAACAGTGGATCTTACACATAAACTGAATACAGAACATCATCTCTTTTCCTTACTAGTCATTATAAGTATTACTAACTTCCTTTTTTTTATTTGAATGTCCTTTATTGTCACTATTGCCTAGGGTATGAGCTCGGTACATCCACGTCCCGAACGGTATCAGAATTGATGCTCCCGTTTTTTCCCAGGGCATGAAGGTGTCGTACCGGTACCATACCGAACGGGGATTTCGCGTTACCGATTCCGGTATCACTAGTACGGGAAATCAGTTTTATCGGGTTATTCCCATTTTTTGTTAACAGAGGCGTCCTTTATAAAATATTTTTGTTTTTGAGAGTTATGTGTAACTTAATAAATCTTTTGTTCCCAAGATATGTAAAGTTAGAACTTGATTTTTCTCTTTCACAGGTGGTTCTTTTTTTTTTAGTGTAATGTGTTGCAACTAAGTGATGAAAAATCCATTTATTTGTCGATCCCTAAAACTAGTAAACTTTCATTTCATCATAGGAAAATATAATCAATGTGTCACTATTTTACCTTTAGTTGGATGTGTCCAGTGAGTTTAACTTCAGCTTCAGTCTTACCGTCTGTTAAACCATGTTAATAGAGGTGGTAATTTTGGAGGTTATAAAAAACCTATGCATTTTAACCTGCTACAAGCCCGCCCGTCAGCCAAAATTTTGACAACTAAAGATCTTGAAGTACCTACCTACACAAAGAAGGATGTGACCTTAGTGAAAGGCTATACATCTTCAGACTCTTAATTATTGAACATCGATTTTGTGTAGTTATACACTTTTTTCTACAAGTGTCAACAACTATCTGTTAAGATTTATCATATGCATTACTCCAGCAAACTCATTCACTGCTATATGGTGAAACACATCATGGATACTAGAATACTTTTTGCAATTACACATACACGAGGACTAAAGATGACTATTATTGGAATATTACACATATTTATCGAAACTAATGTTGATTTTTTTTTTTCGTATGAAGCATTTTTGCACTTATATAGGATGCATCTCACATTCTAACGACTTAGTGACACTTGCAGTCTTGCACTGATAACGCATTACACATATTTGTCCCGGTCCCGTACCGAATATCCGGAGTCGGTACCGTTTTGGTACCGGGATTCGGGTCTAAATGCTCATCCCTAGTATTGCCATACTGACATACATACTACTCATACCGGTTATAACTTCTTTACTTCTTTATTAGAATTTTGACAATTTGTAAAAACTAGAAACAAATAACAAGTAATAACTAATAAGCATACAATCAAATTGTAATGAAGCAATTAATAGTTATCATTTATCAAGTATTCAATTGTTCATTAATGTGAAGAAAAACACTCGTTCAATTCATCTATTTAAAGCTTCCAAACACAAATATAACATAATTGGTTCTGATAATCAATCACAAACAATCCACCAAAATTAAAAAGAAAAATTGATGACACCGGTTTACAAGCTACAATACTAAACTTTAAAACTTAACATCACTACAACAAAAACGCGAATTATACCAAAATATGAAAATATAAAACCAACCTTCAGCTGGGTGGATCCAGTTCGTGATGGTTGGTGACAGGACAACGGCTCCGGTGTTGTGCTCCGGCAGTGGCGAAGGGTTAAAACACTACTACACAAAAAAGAAACCCTAAAAACGTAAACAAAATAAATTAACACACAATTTTATTAATTAATAAACAAATTTACCAAAAGAAAATTAACCATCGGTGCATGGTTTCGTTCTTGGTGCACCTGTGTGTGTCTGGTTAATTTATGGGGTTGAAGGTGGATGATTTATGAGTTGTAGGTGCTTATTTGTGGGGCTTGAAGCACAGGTAGTTTCGGGATAGCAATTTTGAAGAAAAGTGACCCATTCAACTTAGAAAATAAAAGACTGAAACTAACATAATAAAATGAATAAACTTTATATTAATTAGCTTAGTAAAATTATCATTAAAATATTTTTTTTTTGTCGTTTTCTTCTTTTTGAGACAAGCTGTAGTCGCTGATTGTTTTGGCGGGATAAAAAAAACTAGAGGGAAACCAAATTACTTGTTTCTACCTTCATAAATGATTTTAATTACAAATGAATTTATTAATTATAAATAATTTAAAAATGATTTAAATTAGTTATAAATAATTTAAAAATGATATTAATAAATTATGTAAACGAGGTACGTAATCTGCGCGCTACTGCGGAGCACGCGAGACCATGTTTGTAACGGACCGATAACGTCAAGTACTATTGGTCGGTCGTTGGGACTCACATTGCAACGAACCGATTACGCCAGACTATTTTCATAAATATTTTAAATATATATATATATGAATTAAAATCCAACATTTTTTATAAAATTATACGCATGTCATAAGCATTTCAATATTTGGTTCGTTTTGTTCGCAATTCATCGATCTTTACAGTGACATTTTTGTTTCCGAATGAATCGATAGATATGTGTTCCATATTTGATAAATAAAGTTTGTTTATATAGAAATGTTCATAACAGATTAAAGTTCAAAAGTCGGGTTTGGTAACGTTTAAGCAACGTTTAAAGGTGTAGTTTGAATTTTATTTTATTTTTTTTACATCATGAAAGGTGAAACTTTACGGTCCAATTTCTCCATTTTAATATATAAAGTTATAATTTATAAATGATTTGAATTAATTTTAAAAATCTAAAAATCTATTAGGAAATGTAGTCATGAGGTTATGGTGTTAGTTAATAAAGGTGAACAAGATTAGTTGGTGATGTCTGTTTCTGTATGCTTGATGTTTGGGTGATGTACCAGAGATATGAATTCTAGTATCACCCGAGATAGTTTGTTTTGGTATCTGATTTGTTCTATCTTTTTAGAACAATATAGTTAGTTGTACCAAGGTATGTGTTTGTTTATTACCTGTTTTCAATTACTGATGTAATATGATTTGTTATTCTCCTGGGTACCTTTTAGATTTGAACCAACAAGTGTACTCAAACTGCTTCGGTGTGCCAAATGATCTATAAGATAAACTGCTGAGACCAACAGAATTAAACATTCTAGGAGGTAAGACGGAATTGGAAAACATAAGGCATCCTGTGGATTCCCGGCATGTCGTCAAGGTGCAATACTTTATGAGCTTTTAGAAGACATGGAAAATTCTTTCGTATGGACTTGTAATCCGTATGTTTATTGGAATGTGTTGATAGGTAAGTTTTCTGTTGATGCGTCTAATGTTCTTTTTTTTTCCACCGCTCAGTCGGAATGAGTTGTTGTTTTTGTTTGTAAGTTCGTTTACAAAAGTAAATGCGCTTTTAATATTAAGATACAAAGAGAATAATAAAAGCGATGTATCATTTGCTACAATCCAAAACTCCACCTATTTATCATATAGTTCACTACACCCACCCCCCCCCCCCCCCCCCGCCCCCGCCCCCCCCCCCCCCCCCCCCCCCCTTTTTTTTTGTTATCTTTTTTTTTAATATAGAATATCATTGAGACGTTCAAGAATCTAATGGACGAGTACATCTTCCATTTAATGCTTCTATTATTGGAAACATTTCAACTTCTTTAGAGAACATCTCTGACAGATGTTCATAATATTTTCACCAACTCGTACTAGGTCTTGCATTAATTCGAAAGACACTTTATCCCGCCATTTTGCTTTATTGAATTATCCCGCCTAAACACCATAGAGAGACAGAGTTATGCTTTGTTGGAGTAATTCATATACTGACAAGCTTATCAAGTTATTGTCTTACTTTTCATTACTTTAACCATTAGCGGAGTTCCATTTACATATCGTTTATATATGTATTACTTAAGAGTATGTCATAAGTATCTTCGACGGAATTTTATGCTTTGGAGATTATAAAAATTATACGGTGGCCTGATAATCTGCAATATCGGTTACCTCTTCTCTTCGTCGTTTTCTGTAAGAGGAGGGGTTGAATCTTCTCAAATTAGCTTCTTCTTCAAAACATATATTGAAGGGACATTGTTGTCTGATATGGACGATAGTAGGGTGTGGGATTTTAAATGGGGACAGGTGTTTTTCGGGTCAAAGATTGTTCGCATTCTTCCTTGATGAATGTTTCTTGCCGAAAGCCCCCTAATGCTACTTCGATGGGTTAAATAGTGTTCCAATAAAAAATAAGATGTTTTTTGCTTGGAGGTTTTCCTGGATCGGTTGCCTACTCGTTCCAAATTTACAAATACGTTTCGTGGTTGGTCTAGTTTCTGATTTTTTATGTCCGCTTTGCTCCTTGCTCAGGAAGATTCCTCTGCACTTGTTTTCCAGTTGCAGAAGATTCGCTAGGATATCGTCGGCTCGTATGCCGCTGGTTGGAATCTTTCATTGGACGCCCCTGGTTCATATGCTGATTGACTTAATTGGTTCAATTCCATCAGATTAAGCTCTAAAGTTAAAGATTTGTTGGAAGGAGTTCTTTATATAACTTGGTGGAGCGTATGGATGTTTTGTAATCAGTTGCTTCTTCTGTCGAAAGCCCCTCGTAAAGGATGGTATTTTTGACGATATTGTTTCGCGCTATCTTCAACTTGGTGCCCTTTCTTAGATGTAATTGTATTTTTAGTTGGGATAGTTGGTTGCAACACCCCTATTTGATCTTTTTGTAATTCTTTTTCTAGCTTCTTGCTAGTTGGTTTTATAATAGTTGCCGTTCTAAAAAAAAGTAATCTTTGACTTTTTTGACAATGTATTTGAGTAGAATACGCCGAGGTTGCTCACTAAATCTATGCTTTAGCGAATCTTGATTAGCCAACTAATATCCTGAATTGGCCCAACAACTATCCAACTTATTCTCCGGTACCTTGTAGATCTGAACAAACAAAGTGCTGAAATTTAAGATAAAAGATTTTAAAGATAAAACTTGTTAGAGAAAAGATTAAGATTTTGAAAAGCAAGGTTTGAAATTGTTAGAGGGCACCCCGAGGACCACACATGTCAGTCAGGTGCAATACTTTATGAGCTTCTAGATGACATGGAAAATCTTTGTCTTGTGTGGAAACTAGAAGGGGGGTTGAATAGTTTACAGGTTCGTTTACGTTTTAAAAACTTTGCTTACAAAATATGTAGATTCGAGTTGTATGTTTAACCAATTCACAATATGAACAAACAATATAACAATCTAAACTAAAGCTAAATAAAAATGACAATAATATGAAGAGATAAGGAAATGAACAATCAAACCAAGACACCAAGATTTATAGTGGTTCGGCTCTTCTTCGCCCTACTCCACTCCCCGAGTATCCTACTCGATATTTCACTATGTCAACAAGCTCCCTTCAGGCGGAGAAAACCGTTTACACGCCGCTTACGTTAGTTTATGACATTAAGCTAAATGTCGAGTCCTAATCTTAGCTAGAACCAATCTACCACTTCACAATAAATACACAATCACTTGATCTACACTATCGGATTTATACACTATCCGAATCACACAAATATACAAGATAATTACAATAGAGATTTGGTATTTAGAAGAAAAGAGGAGAGATCACTAATCAACACTTTGTTTCTTGGCGAATACAAGTGTTCTTCTCTTGCACTTGAATGAGGAGGAAGAGATGAGAAGAAGATATTAGATCACTTGAAACAAGATCAAGAGATGTTAGTGATCAAGATATTTAGTGAGATAAAGAAGGTTTTTAGAGAGAGAAAGAAGTGTGAGAAAATTCGTGCAAAGAGGTCTGGATGGAGCAGTATTTATAGGCCCAGGAGGAATCCAATGGTAACCGATGGCGGTCTCGGCGGTCCCAGATATATAAGGGGGACGCCAGGCCCATAAGGGGGCCGCCAGATAGACTCCGCTCCTTTTTTTGTCTTTTTGTGGGGAAGGTTGTTTCTGGTATAGAAGCTTCCGTTTTGGAGGGAAAATTTAAATTTCAAATTTTAAGTTTTTAATAAAACTTTTATTTTAATTAGAAAATATTTTGTATAATTAATTTTGTGAAAATATTTTGTAAAAAATGTTAATGGGATAAAGAAAAATATATTTGTTGATCCACTAATCATGCTTATTGATTTGTTTGTTCATACTTAAGGGATTACTAAATTTTAGAAATGGAATTTTTACGATTAATATTTGTAACGTTAAAATTGTTATCGCAAACGTTTTTACATTTTGTTATTATCAAAACGTTGAGAGGTCGAAAAATATAAATAACGTTTTTAGACATTATTTATATTAACATCTTGAGTAATAATCCATATGTTTAATTTAATGTGTTCCTCCGTATGTTTATTTTAATGTGTTAATGTTTCCCCGCTCAGGCGGGATTGGGTTTGTTGTTGTTGTTTAATGTGTTAATGTTTATTTAGTTAGAATGCATGATTCTAATAAGTTAATTTGATAATTGTTTGTGGGAACAATCTCTGAACAATATTGACCGTAAAAGTCTCAATTAACACATCTATAAGGAAATATAACTCTTATATAAAGATAGATAACACAGTAATAGTTTTCAATCGTGTAATGCTTTATTGATATAATCAAATTATTACAAAGTGTTATGGATCGCACTAGTTGAATGACAATATAAGATTACCCTGTGGACAAGTAAACCTAAAAAGAATCAAGTTTACAAGCGAACTTGTATAGTCCCGCTGATAGGATCAGTTGACTATTGTGTAAGTTTGACAAAGGAGTAAATGCCTATAATAACAACGATAATTAAAGCGATAACATTTACTCCTTCAACATTCTTAATTTATAGTGGTACGAGGTTGACTCCTTATTTGGGGCAGTTGCGACGTGTCAAGAATCCTGTGGTTGACGTACAACTGCATTTAATGCACGTCCATTCTTGGAAACATCCCGCCCATACTTTTGTACTGCCAACTGTTCACAATCTTTCACCAAGTCGTACTTTTGTTCAGGCTTTAACTCAAACGCTACTTTGTCCCGCCATTATGCTTTATTGAGTTTTCCCGCCTAAACATCACTTAGAGATAATTACAAGCTCAGCTTGTTCTTGTTCACAGGGTAATAGGATTATCAGGGTATTGCCACCCATGACTCTCCTTAAAATCTTCAGCGTATTTCATCTACATACGAGCTGATATTCATCCAAGCTAACGAGTATGTCTTCAAGTAATCTTCGACTTCCTTGATGATGTCTCTGACTTGAATACATTTGAGGTTGCTCGCTGGGGCTTTGCACTCAGCGAGTCCTTCATTGCTCGCTGATGTCTATCAGCGAGTCTTAACTACTTAGCCTAATTTCTGTTTAAATTTAGGCAAGGATAATTGGGCTCTTAATTGGCCCAACAGACCGCATATATTATATATCAATTTTATTTGCTTAACTTCTCATTTTAAGCCATATCATCTCAACTCATTCGTTTATCTTCTCATGTATATTCATATTATCCCGACTCAACCGTTTAACATCTCATGTATATCCATATCATCTCGACTCATCCATTTAACACATTTTGCATATTCATATCATCTCGACTCATCCGTTTAACATATTTTATATATCCATATCATTTTAGCTCATCCGTTTAACAGCAAGACCAACCCGTTTAACATTTCATATATATCCATATCTTTTTTACTCATACTTAAATACATTTCAACTGCAATTATTATGTGCTCACGATATATTGACGGTACATAATTAATTACATTTTCAACTTAGACACGTTTCAACTACAAAAATAATTTTAATAATTTAATAAAATATTAATATTATGAATAATCTAATTTATATAATTTTTAAAACTAATTTAACAATTATAAAATAAGGTAATGCATAAAATGGTCCATGTGTTATCGGTGTTAACGAAAAAATAGTCCTTTAATATTTTTTCTCGGATTCCTATCCACGTGGTTTCAACCGTATCGGGTTTGGTCCCTTGACCAATATTTCTGTTAGTTTGAACGTTAAATGCATGATTAAATGGCCCTTGTGGTCTGCCAGGTTTAACAGAAATGGTCCCTCATTTAACGGTCAAACTAACAAAAATATCGGTCAAGGGACCAAACCCGATACGGGTTGAAACCACAGGGAGAGGATCCGGGAAAAAAAGTATAGGGACTATTTCCGTTAAACCCGACAGACCACATGGACCATTTATAAAATTAACTCTATAAATAATTTTAAAAACATTTTCAAATGAAACTACACATTTATCTATTTTTAAATTAGTTTTAACAATTATAAATAGTTTTTAAAACAATTTAAAATGAAAATATACATTAGCGACGACTCTTGTCATCGCTAAAAGTTTGGTTGATTTTTATTTCGTGGGTTTTAAAATTTTTTTTTTTTTTCTTTTGATTGAACCTTTTGCGACGACTGCCGTCGACGCTAAAAGTGAGGGTCTCACTTTTGATTGTTTGACCATAGAAAAATTGAAAATGGTGGGCCCCATTGCTCCTTTAGCGACAACTTAGGTCGTCTCTAAATTTCCTCCCTCTCCAAAAGTCTTTATTGGTGTAGTGTTTGTGAATTAAAACAGTGTATAGAGATTTGTAAGATAGTAATATTAGAACTTTATTAAACTGAATGGATGATTGTTTACAGATACATATGACTCCTATTTATGTAAACCGTGATTATTGAATAAGTATAATGAGTACAATACAATGTATATATATACTACACATTGGGCCTAATCATGAGCACAAGATACAAATACAAGTCAGGCATTTGGGCCATACAAACACGTCTGCTAACATCCCCTCGTAGTTTGAGCGGGAGAGGAACGAACTCACTCTTAGATGGAGCGAATACTCAATCAAATAAAACCGTAGGTAGCCTTTTGGTTGAAGATATCTGCTATACTAGATAACGAGAAGGTACATGAAGTACTCGGATATGACCAGCGGCAAACCAAGTCACGAACAAAGTGAATATCAATCTCAATATGCTTCGTGCGTTGATGTTGCACGGGATTAGAAGAGAGATAAACGGCACTTAATGTGTCACATATAACAAGTGTAGCGGTAGGACAATGGTGTATGAAGCTTCTCGTAATGATTGTAACCAACAAGTTTCAGCAACGGCATTAGCAAACACCCCGATACTCAGCATCAGCACTGGAGGCGAGGAAGGGTGAAACTTGCCTCTTGAAGACAACGAAAGTAGATTGTTGCAAGGAAAAACACAATTAACGGAGGTATAGACCGACGTTGTAGCGGGGCACCCAGCCCATCTTTGCATCAGAATAAGCACCCCAAGAAGATTGTGTGGACGAAAAATAGCTATAAACCATAGGCCATAGTACCACGAATATACCGCAAGATCAGCTTCTTTGAGAGCAAGAAATGAGGCTTCCGAGGATCATGCATGGTAGAGACAAACATGTTGCATAGCATAAGTATATCAGGCGAGTGGAAAGTCAAATACTGTAGGGCCCCAGCCAAGACTGCGATATAGGTAGGATCAAACACAAGATCACCATCAGCAGAAAGCTTAGAATCGTGTCAACTGGAAGTACCGACAAGGATTTACAATCGTGAGCATGCCGGCACGCTCAAGTAGCTCAGTAGTAGCATGTCTTCTGTTGAGAGAGGAAACATCCCCAAAGTATTTGCGAGTCACAGGAATTACCAAAAAATAAGTCAGCGGACCCAAATCCAATCAATAGAGAACTCGCATGTAAATGTGGCAATAATACTCTGAAGAAAAGCTGTAGAAGAAGCAGTCAATATAATGTCATCAAATACTACAAAAGTAAGTAAGCTGTATCGGACCCCCGCCTGTAAATAAAAAGTAATGTGTCACATCTGCTATGAATAAAACCAACTCGAGCAGCATATGCTGCAAATCTCTGAAACCATGCCCGAGGGGCTTGCTTAAGCCCATATAGAGATCGCTGTAAAGAAAACATGTGATCAGGACCAGAACCCACATTTGTAGCCAACCGGGATTAAGCAGGAATATGTGTGAATCCCGAAACCCAGGAGGCTGCTGCATGTAAACAGTCTCGGATAATGAACCATGTAAAAAAGCATTCTTGACATCAAGCTGATGAACAGGCCAATGTCGAGAAAGAGCTTAAGGCTAAGTAACGTCGAATTGTGGGTACGGTTTAACAACCGTGGTAAAAGTCTCATCACAAATCAATACTTGTAAGCTGAGTGCTGCCATTCGCAACAAGGTGAGCCTTGTAATGATTAAGAGTGTCATCAGCATTATATTTATGCCCAAAAAGCCATAAGGAACGAACAATGTTCGCGTCCGATGGTCGTGGCACAAGAATCTAAGTATTATTTTTAATTAAAGCATTATATTCATCAAGCATAGCACGATACCAATGCGGGTCTTGAAAAGCATGGTTGTAGGACTTTGGAATAGGGGAAATAGTTGACACAGATAAAGTATATCGTTCGGGTAGGTACGATAGTACCACATCCGTAACGATGATATGGAGTGAGTAAAGGGGTTGCTGTTGGGGTTGAGTCCGTAGGCGGGTGAGGGAACCGGGGGAGGAGTGGGTGGTATACTGTTTGTGGGTGGAAGATTAGTCGTGGGTGTTGGGTTAGTAGGGGCGGAAGGAGTGGGCTGCAAAAGATGGAGTGATTAGTGGGCTGATTGGTTGGCGGGCACGGAAGGGATAAGTGGGGATGTGGTGAGGGAAGATGTGGTGAGGGAGATGTGGGTTGTCGAGTTGCGGCAACTGGGGAAGACCCAACAGTGGGCATATTATGGAGCATATGTTTTTGTATTAAATTAGGATCGGTGTCAAGGAAATTGTATGGTGGTGAGGCATCGGGAGTCATAGACCCATACGGAAAAACCGTCTCATCAAAAGTCACGTGACGAGATAGAATGATTTTATCCGTATTTAAGTCAAGACACCGATACCCACGGTGATTGGTGGGGTAGCCAAGAAAAATCGAGGGAGTAGCACGGGGTTCGAGTTTGTGATTGGTGTGAACATGTGGGTAGCAAAGACAACCGAATACACGAAGATCGGCATAATTAGGTGTTGTCTTATAAAGACGGGTATGTGGTATCTCATTGTTAATCGCAGTGGATGGAAGAATGTTTAAGAGATGTGCGGCCATGTGAAGGGCTTCAACCCAAAAGGTAGGGGGTAAGTGTGCTTGAAATAATAAGGTACGGATGAGGTTGTTAATTGTACGTATCATGCGTTCCGACTTGCCATTTTGTTGAGATGTTTTGGGACAAGAGAAACGAATGGTAATACCATTGGTGGCAAATAATTGGTGTAAGGCATTGTTGTCAAACTCACCTCCATGATCACATTGCAAGGATTTAATATCACACTGAAACTGATTTTTAACAAAAGCACGGAAATGAATGAATTTAGACAATGCATCAGACTTATTACGAAGAGGATACACCCACAAGTAATGCGAAAAATGATCTAAAAATAAAACATAGTATTTAATGCCTGAAACACTCGAAAGTGGAGAAGTCCACAAATCTGAGTGAATAATGTCAAAAGGAGACTTAACAACTGTTTCAGAAAGCGAAAAAGGAAGTCGCACGTGCTTGCCAAGCTGACAAGCATGACAAAGCACAGTGGACTTAGTCTTATTACAAGAAATCAGATTATTAGAAACTAAATGACGTAACACTTCACTTCCAGGATGACCCAGTCGTTGGTGCCACGTCTGCTGACCGACCAAAAAAGCTTGAGGATATGACAGAGATGTGACCGGATAGAGATCACCCGTGCTGTCACATCGGAGTAGAATTTGACGGGTCCAGTAATCCTTAACAGAAAAACCAAACTCATCAAATTCAATGGTACATTTATTATCTCTAACGAACTGTCTGACCGAAATTAAGTTTTTAACAATGTTGGGTGTTATGAGTACATTATTTAGGTGAAGAGGTCTGTAAGGAGTAGGTAAAGTGCTATGGCCCGTGTTGGTGACTGGAATGGATTTCCCGTCACCAACAAGAACAGATGGATACATGCAAGAATTAAAAAGAGTACTTAAATTAGTGGCATTAGAGTTAAGATGAGACGACGCACCAGTATCCATGTTCCAATTTGCATCTGTTGGATCCCGAAGAGTCATGGTATTAAACGCTTGAGGCAAAAGCGTTGCTTGACCATTTGCTGGAGTCGAACCTTGTACAGTACCCGAGAGAAGAGCCTGCTGTTGTGGGCTGAAGGCTTGTTGGGCCGGCTGTTGACCAGACTGGAAGCCTGGTGGAGCTGTGGGCCGAGATTGGCCTGATAAGCCATTGAAACCAAATTGGGCCAACATGGTTTGTTGGGCTTGTAAGAGTTGTAGAAGCTGCTGTTGTTGTGATACATTCAACCCACCAGATTGAGATCCAGCATGCATAGGTAAAGTCCCCTGAGTGGTGCGATGAGTTGTAGAATTATTACTGTTGCGAGGAGTACCTGAGGAACGAGAGGAGTCATGAAGGAAACGACAAGCATCGCCCCAACGACAAAAGCCACGTCCAAAATTACGACATACCTCACGTGTTGTGGTACGGTTGTCCCGTTCATAATTGTTCCATCCCGTTTTATTATGACTTGATGCTTCAACCAATAGCACTTGAGGAGTACTTGAAGTAGTGCCAGTAGGGAGTACAGAAGACCGAGAACGAAGACTCAGCTCCTCCGTTGCCACCATCGATCGAACATTAGCCAAGTCAGGGAAAGGATCCTTGTGTGCTATGATTTGAGCGAGACTCCTATATTTGTCACTTAAGCCGTTGATGGCGTATGTGACTACATCGTCATCAGACATATCCGAACCTAAATCAGTAAGAAGGGTGAGGATAGCCTCGATCTTTGAAAAGTATTCATCAGCAGTTTGGTCTACCATTTGAATGACCCGTAATTCTCCTTTTAAGGAGATGGTGCGGGTGCGTTTGTTGTCTTGGAAAATGGTTTCAATGGCATCCCAAACGGCTTTAGCCGTTTTAGGATTTGCTTTAATCAACCTCTTTCGAAGGGTCGAAGAGAGGGTGAGAAAGATCCAAGATTTGACGATGGAATCAGCCGTGATCCATTCGTCCGTTGGTGGAGTCGACGTCGAGGCCTCGGTGACAGGTTCTTCGATGTGCTTTAGGACACCGAAGTTGCTACAATGGCCTTTGAAAAAATAACTCCATGTGGAGTAGTTTGATTCAGCGAGATCCAGCTTCTCAGGAATGAGACTGTTGATGTTATGAACCGCATAAAGTTTTTCAACCAAGGTGAGGGTAGGGGGTGGAGATGGGTGTTCGCTGTTTGTCATTATGGATTGATAATCGACTGTTAAATCGATGTGATGAAGGTGTAAAGGCGACTGTTAAGTCGCTGTGGAGGGATTAGGGTTTGTTTTGTATTTTAGGGTTTGGATCGGCTTGGATAATGGCCTGATACCATGTAAACTGTGTTTATTGAATAAGAATAATGAGTACAATACAATGTATATATATACTACACATTGAGGCTAATCATGAGCACAAGATACAAATACAAGTCTGGCCTTTGGGCCATACAAACACGTCTACTAACAAAATAGTAAAATCCGATTTTGTGTGAAGTTCCAACCTGTACAGAAGCGTAATCACGAGTACAATGCTTCAAATATTTATTATTTTTGGTTTTTTTATTAGTGTGGTGAAAGCACGATACATATGTGCAGTTACTACTTAATTTTTATTAAGTGTATATACACATTGTTGTGTTTTGTTTGAGATATTAGTCATGCATGTAGAATCAATTCATTTCTTATTTTTCTGTAATTATATTGTATGTTGAAAAGAATTATACAGATATCAAGGTTGCGTTTAGTTGGAAAACATTTTTCATCATTTTTTGTTTCTTGTTTTATAGGAAAAAGGAGGGGGTTTCTATCTCGACAAAACAAGTGAAATTTTGGAAAACGCGTTTAGTTAAAGAAACATGTGTTTGTGTTTTCCATTTTACAAAACTAGAATACATGTTCAAGTGTTGTTGTTTCTATCTCAATTTTATATTTACTTTTGTAATATTATAAAATAAATATTCGAAACACAAAAATAGATGCGGCAAAACGGGCGAGCCGGGCGGGCGCGAGCATCAGGCAAAACGGGTACGGTCCAACACGGGCACGGGCTAAAACGGGCACTAATGGGATAAATGGGCTACTGGGTTAATCTTATTTATTTAATGGGGTTTTAACGTTTTCGTCCGTTTTTTCCGTTTTCGTGTCCCTAAGGGATATGATTATAATTCGGATTACGTTCATCTTGGCAGGGCAAACTTGCAAAGTTTGCAGCCATGGCGGCTGTATCCTCATATCCGATTGCTCACTTATCTGAGCCTAAACACAATCAAATAATTACTATTTTCATTCTCTTTGAGCGAAAAGTTGATGGTCGGCCTGCTGTTAGTGAATGTTTCCAAAAACAGTCTTTGGTGTCTCCTTTACCGATTGGTAACACAGGTATTGAAAAAGTGCATGGAGGCAGTAGCAAATATGAAGGTCAGTGTCGTATTGCCAAGCCCAGACATCCTAAGATACAATAGTTTCCTCAAAGGTAGATCTCTGTCATTTTTAAAAAATTAAATTAAGTAATCAAACTCACATAAATATGTCCAACAAAACAGGTTGTATGATGGTTGTGATTATTAGCATATGTTTGAATGTCGTTTAATTCTTAATAGATTATAATTTAAGTGTGAGATAACTCATAAATAATTTGACGATAAACAAAAATTAGACCCTGTACAGCGTAGCTACAACGACCAAGCATTTAGATTTGGGCCTGCCAGTAAAGGCTTTTGATCCCTACAGATTATCTTTTGTATATGTAGGTAAATATTTGAACTCACTTCAATTTATTTCATTTAAAGGTATAGATGTTGGAAGAGATCTGTTAGGAAAAAATAACAAGCTGATTGATGTAATTGGAGATGGTGCATGATGTCAGGACAAGCGTATGAAGGCATGAATGATGCAGGCTTTCTTGATTCAGAATTTGTTGGATCTCTCAGCACCACTTCAAACCAAGCTCCAATCAAGTCACAAATTCCGCAAACTTCGTAAAGCTTCCAAGGTAAATTATATTTGCTTATTAGACTAAATTGATGGTTTCTTTACTGTTGTGTATGAACAAGCTGTTAGGTTGATATGATTTTATCTACTGTAATATAATGAAAAAATTGCTCATTTGATACTATTATTAACAGCGCCGGATGTTTCACAACACCCTTTTAAAACCATCTACTGTAAGGTATGTATTCTCATGAGTTTTTAGGTTGAATTGTATAGTTTTCTTAATGTTGGGCTGTAACTAAGCTGATGAGCCCCGAAACAAGCTTAAGGGGGTGTTTGTTCAAGCTTATTGTTTGTGCTCATCAGTTTATTTCATTTCAGCTTATATTCAGTAAGCTCAACTTTTCAAACTTATACAAGCTAATTACGATAAAACAAGGTCGGTAAGTTTGCATGAACAAATGTGCTTATGAAACATAAGTCAAAATAACATAAGCAGCTTATTTTTTGTAGTCATCAGTTTATTTCATTTCAGCTTATATTCAGTAAGCTCAATTTTTCAAACTTATACAAGCTAATTACAATAAAACAAGGTCGGTAAGTTTGCATGAACAAATGTGCTTATGAAACATAAGTCAAAATAAGATAAGCTCATAAGCCAAAAAATAAGGTTAAACAAACACCCTCAAATATTGAAAAGGCTAAGTACGAATCGTGAACCAGTCATACAAATTTAACTCATTCACCTACTTTCAATTTTTGAAACTCTTCTTTTTGAGTAAATATTCATGAAAACAAACCATAAGATTTGTCGTAATTTTTTTTCTTTTTTCTTGATGAGTTCAAGCGAAAGCTAAATTGGAAGCAAATCGAAAGAGGCACCTCGAGGTATTGATAGATTTTCTTTTGTTGGTATACACCTGACAACCACCTTACTTTATGGTGTTTGTTGTTGTTTATTAGCGAAAATGTTGTAGCTTATTAGGGGTTGTTTCTTTCGGCTTATATGGCCGGCTTATGGCTTATTTGAGTTTTGAGCTTATGTCTCATAGGCTCATTTTTTGTAGCTTAAAGGTGGGCTTATGAGACATAAGCCCAAAATGAAATAAGCCGTGCACCGGTTATATACGTATGTGATTCATGAATTTTTAAGTTGTGCCATTTAAATGTTCATAGGGTTGTCTAATTAGTTAAGTAAAATGTTCTCTCAAGTTGTCAGCATGCAAAATGTTGCTTTAACAGAAAATTGGCTTAAGGTGCATTGAGAGGGAGCGAAAATCACACTAATTTAAACATGGGTTTATGACCTGATGTACTAGAATAATGATCTGTTTCAACTAATGTACTAGAATAATGATTTGTTTCGACCCTTGCCTACTTTGGCCCGTGATGCAGCCCATGAATACAGGTTATGAAAATATATACAGGTTATGAAAATATAAATGTAGATGGCTGTTTTAGTACTGATCCTCTTTTCTTTTGCAAAATATGGTGTGGTGTGTTTTATTTGATATAATTTTTTTTGACATACGAGTTCTAACTATTTCATTTTCTTTTGTTGATTGAAGGAACTATAATGGAAGGTTGTTGTTGATGATCTGTATGTACGAATTTGTCATTCGCCAGCCTTGACATATGATTTACGGACTCTAGCAATCAGGCCAGTGGCAATGTAAGCATTGACACCACCCCCATACTGCGATCGCAGGTATAATTGACAAAGTTACTAAACTTATCTGCCAAACTCTAACGAACCCAATTATGAATCCTGAAAAAAATCTGCTGATGTAATGCATGAAGTTCCCCAACTGCATCCACACGATACACACTAGATAATTATCTTTTTCATTGTATCGAGAAAAACGAGTGAAAGTTATGTTTCATTGACAAACAATAAACAAATTTAAAAATTATATACTACTAGAACGAAATAATTAACGAGTCGATAACCAATATTATAAAATAAAATTAAAAGTAGTTTTTTTTATAAAACCTTTGGTCTCACAACATGGCTTTGCCTATGCTTTTAGACACATTAGGACTTTTTTCTCTTATGTCTGTTACATTTAAACATCTTGTTACAAAATAAATGAATCATGTCAGTATCTATCACAAACCACTTTTCATTAGTTTATCCAAAAATAGAATTTAATTATGCCCATATTCTTTATTTTTGTTTTTAACTTCCCTGGCAAATAGAGTGTAAGGGGGTGTTTGGTAAGTAACACAACATCATTTTAAAGTTTACAGAAAGATAAGGAGTAATAACTTAGTATGTGCTAGAGTTATAATGTTTTATTAAAATTTAGTCCAGGTTAGACAACTAGAGACAGAAAGTAGTCTTTTTATGTATGCCCATGTCATAAAATAGGTTTGGTGGTTATAAGTCTTTGTTTGCCGCAAATCTTCCACACTCCAATGAGACTAAGAATATTTTCACTTTTCGTATATGTTATTTCAGATCGTTGTCAAATTTCTGATTCATTTTTGCCGAACTTTTCTGATTTTTCATTATGTATGTTAACAGATGGCTGGTAAATTAGTAAAACATCAAGCTTGACACATGTAACTTACGATGGGTTGCGACAGCGTCTATAAGCATATGCGCGCGTGATTGCAGGCATACCGATACGACTAGCCCACTGACTCCCTAAAAGATGGTGTTTGGTCGAGTGGTTAGCAGTCCTCCAGGTTCAGGAAAGACCACTTCTGTACATTTTTGTAAGCTATACATAAGCACAATTGGTCACAGAAAGCTAGCAGGTTGTTTGCTTCAAAGTCTATGAATGTACCCTTTAGCCCATGTTTCTTTGCTCTTTTTCACAATATGCAGCAACATTTGGATACTTATGTAAAATTTACATGTTCGAAACTCAAAGGTTATACTATCATTATCAACTTTTTATGTCATAATACTGTTAATATATGTAATGCATTGGGTACAATTTTTTTTTTGATGAATAACAACAATTTCATTTTATTAACTTTAAGTTTCCTCAAAACCCGCGCTCCTTTGCTAACCGTCCCGCAGCGGAGCGCGGGTCGTATACAATAAAAGGAAGGAAGATTAACCACATCAAAAGATACAATAAAATCACACACCTCTTTCCTTGCACCTAACATGCTTTTAAAAGATGTGCTTTATAACCATAGTATTAAAAAGATGATATATTATGACTATTAAGAAGATTTAGAACTAATGAGAATGTGCACAAATTTTATGATCGACTTCTTTGTTGTGTATATCTCACAAATTATCTAGCTATCATAATCACATGAATATATCGGTTATATAGCTAATAAAAAAACTATTTAATAACTTATCTAGTATGTTCACTATGAGTTAACATTGTTTTATTGGGTTTACGAAATAAGACCAAGTGCAGTGTATCTAGATTCTCACGTGCTACCGAAGAGCAAATAAAAATACAATCATTTAAAAATAAAACACGACTCTAGCTAAATGCATGTGCTCCCAGCACCCATAACGTTTTGACTGTAAAAGCTCAAAACAGAAAATGATACGTAATATGAACAGTATACATAACTAGTGACAAGGTGTTTTAGTGTCAAAAGTCTTGTGACTATCATCATCAATGTGTGAGAAGTTTCAGGTTCAATTTTCGTACGGTACAAACAATCCTAAACTGGTTGCGCTAACATTTAAAATTGAGGGCATTAACGTGTTGAGTTTTTAGTCAATGTATATTCAGCCCATGGTAGATTATAACACTTTAGCGCATCTACATTGATTCTAGATTATTTGTATGTAAACTATATATTAAATCTCTTTTTGGAATAATGATGAGGATTTTACCCATTCTAATATGGCATCATGAGCCTAAAACTCGACCCTTTCCTATCTTTTCTCTTTTTAACTCGTCATCCTTCCCCCTCATGTGTAAACCCTAACCCTAAACCATTTTTTCGACTATTCTAGCGAGTGATGACGGCGTTATCACCAATCCACCATCTAAAGATAAATTCATTCCTTGTAGTCTATCAAGTTAACTCTCGACAAACATAACTATAATTCTTAGAGTTCTTTCTTAAAAATTCATGTTGGAAGTCTTGGTTTACAAGCACATATTGAGGGAACCTCGACAAGCAACACCGACCCCGAGTAGAACAAAAAAGATGACCTAGTGAAGGTGTGGTTCCTAGGTGCATCTAATGAATTTAAGGAACTTTAGTATAAGACGGACCTATGTTTAAAAAACATGTATTACTTGTGAACATATGTCTCTAGTTGACTTCTTAGTCAATATATGTTGGAGATATAGCTCTTCTTAAGAAATTTGTTCTTTAAATTATGTAGCTACATTTTTTTGTTTGTTTATCCGAGAAGCATAACCATAATTTTTAGCAGTAGCAATATCACCTAGAAATGATTGTCGTAACAAGTTATAATACAAAAAATACAAATACCCAATTCAGCCGGAGTGTAACATGGGGATGTAGCTAGGAACTAGAAACGAGTTCTTCATGATGTTTTAGAGATCGCAATTCCAATTCTGAATTTTTTTACATAACACTACGTTTTACCGAAGAGAAGTTAAGATTGTAATAAGAATGTTGCTCGATAGTCTTAATTTTCGTAGCATTTCTAGTCAAAATTATATAAGAACCTGCACAGAAATTTCTGTACGTGTATCAATGGCCTGGCTTCAATGGGCTTTTTGTTGTACCAAACCTTTAACGTGCATGGAACTCTGTAACAAATTAACAACCATAAAAATGACATCTCTCTGTTGTTTAGACACTACTCAAAATAATTGCATGATATAATGTTTTTCACTTTTTACTGGTTATTCTAGTTCTTCATGTGAACAAACTTTGTTAAAATGGTGCATATCAGTTAATCTGTTAATGGTTAAAAATGCAAGAAATGTGCATGCGAAAATAAGCTAACCCATTGTTTCATTGCTTACCATTACATGGAAAGTTTGACATAATACGTAGAATATTATTTCACTTGGAAAATCGGAATAGCATTGTATTATTTACTCCATAGTTTGCCTAACTTCTATTCCTACTTGGTTATAATTTATCAAAATCATCTCATTCAATCATCGATTATTTGTAACAATTCGACCCTAATTGACTATTTCTACTGGGTGTACTAATTCGAATATCTCAATATGTTGGGTCAATACTGTGAATACTAAAAACTATCTTCCCTGTTAATTAATCCTCATGAGGGGTCATAGTATCTGTTAACTTCGCTATAAACATGTATTTATAAGTCACTAGCGTGGCGTAGCTCAAGCACTCGTTGATCCATTTTCTCGAGACAGGGGAGGTTCAGTTGCTCCAATGAATCTTGAGGCTAATATCTTTCTTTTTTTTTGGTAAAAGGGACTCACCCCGATAAAATATATTAATAACCCAAAAAGTCCAAAGTACGGAATGTGACTGAGTGTCACATTAACCTCAAACAAAAGCTTGAACTACCAAATCGCATGACATGCCATACGAAAACTACCTATCAAAATACATAACCAATAACACCAATAGGAAAGAACCACCTATAGGTGCATAAACACCAACTAAACATCAACATTAAGGATGAAAAATCGAGGGAGGCAAATCCCACAGCCGAGCCATAATCACTCCTTCCTTGGACTTCTTGAAGTTGCATGATAGAAGTTTGAGGCGTACTGAAGACATAATGCAATCAAGAATCTGTTTCGTCGTTCTTTTAGTGTTCTTGAACAAACGCCTATTACGCTCCTGCCAAATGTAGTAAGTAGAAGCCGCAATCACCAGTTTGGAAATCACACTTCGAGTCGTTCTTCTTTTAGCAACCGGTAACAAATAGGTAATGATAGAGTAAACATCAAGGGCCGAATGAGTAATACCAGTAAGCGTCTTCATGTGGTTCCAAATATCATGCGAAAAAGGGCATTCAAAAAACAAGTGCTCGTGCGAATCCGATTGAACCTCACATAGGGAACAAACATTACCAAGGGCCGAAGAAACATCCCATGAGAAAATAAGATCTTGCGTTTTAAGCTTCCTCTTAATAATCAGCCACAAAGTAAAAGCATGTCGAGGAATACAAGTATTAAACCATACCACGTCATACCAATCAACCTTTAGGTTTCTCGGACGAATAGAAGACCAAACCTGATTAACCGAAAACTCCTTAGAAACTCCCAAATTTGTACGCCAAACTAACTTATCCATAGAGCCGTCTACAATCGGAGCCGTACAGGCATCAAGAAATGGGTATTTCTCAAGAAGAAATATAGGCCAATTCCAAGTGCCATTGTGAACAACATCCTTAACCCTTGACATAGGATTAAGACCAGCTCTGTGCATATCACGAGTAGTAACAAAAGAGCATAACGGACCAATATCACACCACCGGTCAAACCAAAGAGATGTAGTCGAACCATCTCCTATGACTGTCCAAATAAAATCACGTACCAAAGGTCAAAGTTGGAGGATCTTACGCCAACTCCATGACATATTACCACGCATAGGAACCTCCCAAAAACTATGTCCCTTCAATTTATAATCGTGGATCCATTTCACCCACAACGACTCCTTCAAAGTGAACAACTTCCACACATGAGAAACCATAAGGGCCGAGTTGAAATGATCTAACCTACGAATACCAAGACCACCCTCTTTTTTAGGAAGGCACACCACCTCCCAAGCAACTTTCGCTTTACCCCTTTTCATACTACCTTGACACCAAAGAAAACCTCTCATGAGCTGTTCAATGTCAAGCAAAACACTCGTCGGAATAATAAAAACTGAAGCCCAATAAACGTGCATCGAACCAATAACCGAAAGGACCAGTTAATGCCGACCAACAATAGACAGAGACTTGTTTTTCCAATCTTGAATATGAATTTGAACCCTTTCAACAAGCTCCTTACAATCCCTCACCTTAAGTCTTGACGAAACCAAAGGAACACCAAGATACTTAACAGGTAATCGACCCTCTTCGAAAAGGAGCACACTAAGAATAGAAGTTTTAACATGACTACACACATTACAGAAATACGCCGTGCTTTTAGGGAGACTAGGAATCAGCCCTGAGGCATTTTTAAAATCGTCTAAAGCCTCCTTAATAACACTAGCCGAGTGGAGATCCCCATGAGCAAAGAGAAATAAATCATCCGCAAAACACAAATTTATCAAATCCAATTTGGAACAGTACCTATGAAATGTAAATGAATCCGACTCCAAAACCCTCCTATGAAGCATGAGAGTGAGGACTTCCATAACAAGGGTGAATAAATAAGGAGATAAAGGATCACCTTGCCAAAGCCCTCGATTACCTTGGAAATAGCCATGCAAGTCACCATTAATACATATAGAGTACGACGTGGTAGAAACACACTCCATAATCCAAGAAACCATCCGAGTATGAAACCCAAAACCATGAAGAATCCTTCGTAAGAACTCCCAATCAACCGTATCATAAGCCTTCTGGATATCTACTTTGAAAGCACATCTAGGGGAACCGCGATCCAAGTGATAATTATGCATGAGCTCTTGTGTTAACAAAATATTATCCGAAATGCTTCTACCCTGAACAAACGCTGATTGGTTAGGGCTAACAAGGTACTTTAAGCTATGCTTAATGCGATTAGCAATAATCTTACTAATGCACTTAAACAACACATTACAACACGATATAGGACGATAGTCATTAACACGTAACGGGGACTGAACTTTCGGAATAAGGGCAATGATAGTATGATTTAATTCTTTCAAGAGCTTACCATTTGTAAAAAATTCACGAATCGCATCCGTTATATCATTAGCCACTATCTCCCAAGCTGCTTTGAAGAAAGCAACCGTATACCCATCAGGACCAGGTGATTTATCATCACCCATAGAGAACATAGCCTGTTTGACTTCTTGTCTAGTCACCTCGCGGATCATATCCAAAGCAACCTGCCCATTCAGCCGAGAATGGAATAAATTATCATCAACAAAACCATGAGTCACACCAGCAAGCCCTAAAAATGCTTCATAATGAGTCACAAAGACATCTGGCACCTGCTCATTCTCAAAAAGAACACCCTCCGTATTTGTTACCGCATCAATACGGCTCCTACTGACGCGACTTTTTACAGCCTTATGGAAGTACGCAGAATTGGAATCACCTTCCTTAAGCCAATTAATATTAGCCTTTTGTTTAAGAAACCGTTCTTCCAATAAGGCTGCCTCATTAAAAGCACAAACAGAAGCAGCTTCCTTGTCACGAAGAATAGCATTAAACGGGTCACTATCCAACAAGGTTTGCACCAAATCTAACTCATCCCGTAGTCGAACAACATTAGCATGCAAATTACCTTTCTCATAAAGAAGTTTTCTCAGCGGCTTTTTCAATAACTTAAGCTTTTTCACCACTCGATAAATAAGAAAACCACTAACATTCTGATTCCACACCTCATTAACAATACTAAGAAAATGATCATTACTTGTAAGAATATTATAGAATTTGAAAGGTTTAGGTTTCATGGATGTTAAGGTGGGGATATTTAGAACCGAAGGGGAGTGATCAGATAAACGGTAAGGTTTAAAAACCGCATGGGCACCCACAAAACTATCAGTGAAAGCCAAGTTAGACATTACATGATCAAGCTTTTTAAGGATCCCATTTCTTCCCTTTGGCTTTTGACTCTAAGTAAACATAAGACCTGACTTTTGCACATCCAAAACCTCTATATCATCCACACATTCCTTAAACTCTCTCATAGATATATCAATACTAGAAGAACCAGACGTGGAGTCTTCCAAGAAAAGGGCAGCATTAAAATCTCCCATAAGGCACCAAGGTCTATTACGAAAGTAGTACTTATGCTGACTCAATCCCCTCCAAAGAACACGACGTTGAGTATACCGGTTGTGAGCATAAATAAATGAGCAAAAAAGTTCTTTCTTCTCCGCCTTCAGCCACACACGCGTATGAACAGCTTGATCATCTTGGGTTAACACCACAACATCAACGTCATTCTGGTTCCAACCAAGAATAATCCGCGTACCCTTATTACACCAAGCGCCATTAGAAGCCCAATTCCAATGATGAAACACCAGCGAACACAGCCTATGAAGATTTAAATCCGCCACATGGGATTCTAAAATAGCACATACGGAAAGGTTATTTTCTGAAATTATATGCCTCACTTCATTTTGTTTAGGGGAGAAGTTCAAACCCCTAATATTCCAAGTAGCGATGTTAATCATTGGAAACCTCAACATAGGGAGTGCTTGCCCCCTTGGTAGAATCGGGATTCCTGTTGCCATTACTTTCTTCCATCACTATCTCCTCATCCACTTCACTATCACTAACATTTAACACTTGGTCATCTCCATGAGATTTTTGACCATCATAATCAACCTCATCAAGAGCAACAAACGAATTAGTAGTAGTGACTTTTGGAATGTTCACTTTTAGTTGGGTCTTCTCATTAGTCTTCTCTTTGTTCTCCATACGTCTATAATACATGTTAGGCTGAGATTTACCCACCCTAACACCTACCATATGTTTCTTCTTTAGAGGCTGCTGAACTTTGTTCTTCTTCTTTTTAACTTCAATAAAACCATCTGAAGCCTCAGCTGCCTTGATTGTAACCTCCTTAGGGATTGTAGGACACTGACTAGTAACATGATCAAACACACGGCATGTGGAACAGCGTGGTGGCTGCCACTCATACTCTACCTCAATAGTGGCTAAAGAATGTCCCCTATCCTTACCCAATGGAATAGCAACCACAATTGAATCCATAAGCTCCTGCTCAGCCAATACTTCAATAAGAGCTCTCGCATAAGCACTTCTACCCCATGAATTCACACACATATTACTTGTGTAGGAATCCAACATAATAGGTCGACCAATTTGAGTAGTGATGAGGCTAAGACCAACCTCAGAATATGCAACAATAGGAACATGGTGTAGCTTGACCCACACCGGAGCTTTCTTAACCTCAGCCTTAATTAAATCAGCATCAGGTGACCAAACATTCAGAATCAATGGAACAAGGCGTATCAACCACGGGCCATTCTCCAAAACACTCTCCATATGCTCCTTCGTGTCAAACTGAAAAAGAAAAAAGTCCTCATGCAGTTGGACTCTTTTTAAACCATATTTCGCCCATGTGTTTTTCACGTAATTCTCCACCAATTTAAAAGCCAAACGCTTTCCAATAAAGTAACCATATAGAGTATTGGCAAAACGAGAACTCACTTCCTCAACAGCCTCAAGTGGTAAAGTCACCGAAGCACCAGCCACAACTTCATCGCTTCTGAGCTCCTTAATCTTAACAGCTTTTCTCATTGGTTTATTCTGTAAGACCGACGCAAACGAGCTAGAAACCTGTTTAACATGTTGCGGTTTTTGAACCATTGAAACTAAGGACTCATTCTGTCCCTTACCATCAGGATTCAAATTAGCAATGAAATTATTAAAATCATTAGCCAATGATTTAGTAACAATAGCCGGATCTTCCATCTCTCACAAAAAGCCCCACCCAGCAACTCGTACCGAAGAGACACAAAGAAACCCTAAAAATTAGGGTTCCAAAACCAACCAATCACAATTCACTAACCTGCCTCCATGAGGGCAACAATAATATTTAATGATGAGTGCAAAAAAAGTAGACCCTAAGAACACCCGCCCGTAACAAACCCTAAAAAACGAATCCTATTCCTAATGAAACACGTCGAACCAAATAATATACGATTAGAGAATAAATCAGAGATAAGCCACCATAACCTCACGATATTGAGTGAATAGTAGTCAAACAGGATCCGGATTATCAATCGAAATTGAAACCCTAGACCCTAATGAGTACGTCGAACCAAATATAGCAAGATTAAAGTACACAAATCAGAGATTACCCTCGATAATCAAATGTTATTCGGTGAGTGGTGATCAAACAGGAAAAGAATCAACAATCAAGGATGCTAGGGATTTTTTAGGGGGTGATCAGAGAGAATGAACGAGGGTAATATCTTTTTCCGTATTTTGTTAAGCATGGTCTAAGTTGTCCACAGCCCAAACAGAAAGACCAATACCTTAAAAAAATAGTAAGCTAAACCGTACCAAAGTTATTACTGTATTTACTTTGGTCAAATGGGTTGTATTGTCTGTAACATGTTCATAACAAATATGGTTCGAAGGTTTTTTTTATTTTATTGAAGACGGGTAAAAACAACCGAGCTAAATCTTTACTTAATCAGCCCATATGGAAGTTCTGTCCATCATATCACAAATGATGGTGTCTTCTATTACCCCAAAGAATGAGGTGATAAGTTTGGAACTATATTGCATACTAATATAGTTCACAAAGCCCATTTGTTGCAAGGAAATGTAAAAAAATCATGCATCTGTATGTTTAGTGATCATAAGTTTTTAAATGAAAATTTTGAAGGTACCATATGTTGAAAACATGGTGTTACACATAAGATGCCATTGATCAATTGAAATGATGCAAAACAATGAATAAAGTTAACAATATTAAGCCATATTCTTAGGGAATGACACCCATGAATTAATAATGATTCAATATAAGTAATAGTGGCCATACCGTTCTCTACCAAAAATACCACCACCATATGTAGCACTTCTGAGTTCAACGATAAGAGGACATTGCAAGGTCACAAAAGACGTAATTGGAAGGCATGTCAATGCCCCTATTAGGAAAATCATCAAGCAGATACTTTCTCCAAACACAAGGAACAATGTTGCTCCAAAAGCTATGATCATTGCTGTCGTTGAGAGAAACAACATAGTGAGGCCAATAATCAGCTTCGTAGGTAACTTATAGAGAAAATCTTCTTCCGCAAAACGGGCAGTAAGGATCGATAAAAACATCAACAAGGACGTAGTAGCTGTGAATAATGATATCGCGTCTGATATAGCAAATAGAGTGAACGCAATGTTGTTAGTGAATACCGGTATCCCTGATTCCTGATTATTTCCACCGGGCACAGTTATAGCTGCTGCAAAAACAATGGTGATGATGAGTGCAGCTGTAATTGTATATGACTCGGCAGTTTTCTTTATCCAGCTCTCTCCCTCGATCACCAGGTCTTTGTGCTCTCGTGTGAAAACCATTTGAGGCGTTTCATCATCTGAGTTCTTTTGTAACCGGTTTAAGGGACATACAAATCGTTCAACCTCCTAATAAATATAACGATATATTACCCTTGGAAGATATATGATAATACGTCAACTTTATGTATGCCGAATGAAATTCAAACTTCGAGACATTGGTTAAAGTACTCACCTTGAACCATTGTAGTTCACGTTGGATTTGCAAAGCTGCCCCCGATATTAGATTCAATTTGTTAGTAGGTGCTAATCTTGCAGCCAAATGCAAAAGATTATTCCTTGAAGAATCTTTGATTGTTTTATAAATATTCTTGTGTTCGCTCATTTCATATAGTAGGTTGTAAATCTTCTCTGAACGACTGATCACCGAATATTGAATAAAACTGTGACCATCCTCATTGGTACTCCAAATTGCATCTGGAAAGACATCCATAATGGTTCTAATAAAAGTGGATGAATTTTTTCTTGTGGCTTCAAAAATCGAATTGTTGTAATACTGAGAGTATGTGCTCGAGTTATCTTTAACAAGTATCTGGAAAGATACACAGATTAATAGACTTTTTGCATCTTCATAAACTTGGGACTTATCTTTAATGAATGGGTGCACTGCAACATATAGAGATAGCAGAATATCAAGAAAACAAGTAAAGCAACTTTTTCATATTTTGATTTTGATCTTACCAATCGCCTTAAGGAATAAGCTGAACGCAGTTACTATACAGTAGAAGCCTGCTTAGAGATGGAATGATAGTTAGAATTGTGGGGTCACATTGTTAATAGTAATTTATAATTACAGTGGAATTGTGGTGTCACAATGTTATAAGTAATTTATAATATCTCTGGACTATAAAAAAAACATATCTAACAAATTAGTAATTAGTGCGTCACTTATTTAGAAGAACATAATCTCTATATTTGCCATGATGCACTAAAGTTTTAAAATTTATAAATAATGATGCACCGTTCCTACAAGTGAAATGCACTAAAATTTTAGTACAATAAATCTTTTTACGTTTCGTCACGATAACTTGATGCACTAACTTTTAGTAATCAAATGAATCATTTTATAGCTAGAATCAACATTTTTGCATCATTGAAATTTTCAATATAACTAAATAAGTGGTGATCACTTAATTATAGAAATTAGACGATTTTATAACGATATATAGTTAAAAATATTTTGGTTATATTTTAACTTAAAACTATAATAGATTAACTTATGACCATGATAGACCAAAATCAAATTGTCTGAAAATTTAATTCTTGACAAGGAAAGAATAATTAGCTCAAAAAAAAGTTATTTCACACGAAGGGGGTGTGTGGGGTACTGATTTAAGGGTGGGAGAATGAGGGGGTGGGGTGGGGGTGGGGGAATAAGGTACGAGGTTGTATTATGATTTTCAAATAGAAGTATAATAAGGAAATTGAAAAGAAAAAAAAATTAACGATTTCTTGAGTTTATCTTTTACATATATTAACAGACTAAACAAGTAAATAATTATGACGAAATTTTTTAAGGCAATGTATCTAAAAAGTGTCTAATTTTATTATTTTACAAAACAAATAGCAATACTAAAACTAAACGGAGTAGTAGTGAATTTTGCTTGATGAGTAACTAACTCAAGGGTGAGTTTCAAAACACCTATCACATTCACTCATGAGTTAACAAAGAAAAGATGAGTGAATGGTAACTTGGTAAGTGACTCACCATTAGTGAGTGAAAATGTTTTAATATTTTTTATTTATTTTATGAGTGTGTGGACATTTAGTGAGGTATATTTTATATAAATATATATTTTATTAAAAAATGAGTGGTGACTAAAACATGTAAAAGGTGAGTGTGAGTGGGGAGAAATGAGACAAGAGAAAAAGGTGAAGCGAATAATAAGTGAAAGGCACTACTCTCTTTGGTGTAAGAAAAATTCTATTTGGTTGTGTGACATCCTAACCGCCCCTTGCATCTTATGACCTACCAAAATGGAAATTGACAATATCATCACAAAAAGGCTACGCATCCTGTTGCCATCCTTAGAAAAAAGGGTATCGCTAGATGAAAAAAACACATCCTTAAAAAAAGAACAAATGATGCGTTTTTCTTAAATATGATAATCTTATTTATCTCATGCACCAACTTAAAACTACAATACATTAATTAAATTTATATGTATAATGCACTAATTATTTATTAGAGTGATAAATAAAGTGGGTATTTTAATAAAATGAAATATATTTTATATAAATTATCAAGAAATTGACTTTGACAGGAAAAAAACAATCTGCTCCTAAAATAAATAATTTATTTTACACGAATGGTAGGGGTGAGGTAGTGAGTTGAGGGTTGGTGAGTGACATGTAGGAAATATGGGGTTGAACAAGATCATAATGCTATTTTTTTTGTAAAATTACACATTTTTTAAAATACATTGCGTTAAAAAAAAATTTGCTCATAACTTATAAGTTATAATCATGATAAACCAAATTATCAGGAAATTTACTCTTTGACAGGAAAACACTATTTGCTCCAAAAAAAAATATTATTTTAAAGGTGGGGTAGTGAGTTGAGGATGAGGGAGTGACATTACAGGGAATTTTCTTTCAAAATGTTATTTTTTTTACAAAAACCCATTTTTTTTTTTTAAATACGTTGCGTCTAAAAAATATTTGCTCATAATTTTGTACATGTTTATCTGTTAATATATATGTGGAAGATAAACTCAAGAAATCGTTACCCATCTCCTGACCTACCAACAATGAATTTTTCCAATAGAGTCGTTAAAAGCCATGACCACAATGTTCGATTAAAATACTCCGCAACTCTTTTAACCCTATGCTTGTAGGGCTCTATTCTGTCTCCAAGCTCCTCCATAAAGTCTGCAGCATATATAAATGAAAAAATTAATGTACAAAGGCTTAATGATTAATTAAAATGTTAAAGAAACAAACTCACCTCCTCTTCTTTCCCAGAAGTTGAGTTCACGTGGAAAGTTTTGAGCTAAAGTCGTCAGCACAGCGTCACTATCGGAAAGTATGGCATCAGGGTATATCTTTATTATCATTTCTGCTAAGCCTACATAATTCAAGATATTAGTCGTATAAAGAAAGACAGCCTTATATCAATTTTCATATAAGTTATTACAAAAGACGAAACTTACTAAAATCTTGACAAGAAATAGCAAGAACGACAAGCTCCTCGCCTCCACTTTGAACCTCGAAAAAAGAGCACCATTCTCATGTACTTTCATGTGCTCAAACAGACACTTCGAAGTCTTATTATGCATATTGGAAACAGATAAGGCAAGTGGAGTGTGACCCTCCTTGTCCGTGGCTAATAACAATTCTGGGTTTCTTTTCACCAAGATGTCAACAACTTCAATGTTGCCACCAATAGCAGCAACATGAAGAAGAGTGCTTCCATCTGAATTTATCAGATCTAGTAGTGTCTTCTCTTTCGGTGTCATGTCCAACAATTTCTTTAATAATTCATGTTTCTTGGTAGAAGAACCCACTGCTACATGGAGTACTGTGTTTCCATTATTTGTCATTTTGTCCCAGGGATTAAGACTAGCCTCAAATAAATTGTTTATTACAACTCTTGTATTTCCTTTTATAATAGAATCATAGAGCAATATTTTACGACGCTCTCTTTTGGCTTTTTCTTCTTTTGATATTACTTCTATTACTGGTTCCGCTTCTCTTTGCGTTAATTCTGTTTCTACATGATCAAAATTTTCAATTTGGTTATCAAGGTTAAAAAAACCTAGAACATAGAAGATATGCATTTTATTGTAAATCACCACGGATTTCAAACAACAAACTAAAGCAAAGACGTACATATATCTAGCTTCAGATTTAACGCTTAATTGGTAACAGCATCTCAAGACTATGTACTTGAACTCGCACTAAGTTGGTTCCCCTAAAACTAACTCATCTCTTAAACTAAATTAAAGATAGAATTGCAAAAATGGTCATTGTGGTTTGGCCAAATTGCAGATTTGGTCCGTCGAATTTCAAAAGTGCAAAAAATGCCCGTAATTTAAAAGTTTGGTTTCACTTTTGGTCATTGGTCGAATTAAAATTCCCTCTGCAATTTGGCCAAACCACATGGACCATTTTTACAATTCTCTCTATATTATTATTATTATTATTATTATTATTATTATTATTATTATTTATTTCATTTTATTTTATTTTTTAATTATTTTTTTATTGTATTTTTTATTTTTTTTATTTTTTTATAAATTTTTATTTTTTTAAAAATTTTAATTTTTATAAAAAAAAATTATTACAATTATTAACACAAATATATAAAAACGTAACGTAACGTATGAATCACCGCGACTTATTGTTTTTCTTCTATTTTTAGTTTTTGACAGCTTGTACGTCTTTTTCCGGTATAAGTTTTATATTTTTGCTTAACTAAAAAGTAGTATGGGGTGCTGATCGGTTCGGTTATCGGGTTGTTCGGTTCGGTTAGTTCAGTTAATTTTTTCAGTAATAATAAAAAAAAAATATATATATATATATATATATAAATAAAATTAAAAAAATAATTAAAAAATATAATAAATAATAATAATAATATAATAATAATAATAATAATAGAAAGAGAGAATTGCAAAAATGGTCCTTGTGGTTTGGCCAAATTACAGATGGGTATTTTAGTCATTTCAATTCGACCAAAAACCAAAAGTGGAACCAAACTTTCAAAATACGAACGTTTTTCGCACTTTCGAAATTCGACGCACCAAATTTTCAATTTAGCCAAACCACACAGACCATTTTTGCAATTTACTCTAAATTGAAATAGTAGAAAACTAAAAAGTCCACCTTATTAAAAATAGATATATTAAACTAATAAAAAGAAGTTACTTTAGAGCAAGGGGTGTAAAATGCAAATACCAGATATACGGCCAAGCGGTGTAAAGTTACAATTATGATGAAAGTGTAAAAATAAAAACCACATCTCTAAAAATGGTCAGAATAAAAAAGAAAGTTGATTGTTGGCATGGAGAAGATTTTTGCATAAGAAAAAAAAAAACAAGGATGTTTTAGTAGATCATTGCATAGGTTTTTGACTTTCAGATTCAAAACATAACTATTTTAACTATTTATCTAAATCACAAAACCAAACAAATAAAACTTCGGTGAGCAAAGGAAATGTTCTACCTGTTGCTTGTTCACGATCTGAAGGACCATAACTACGTTGCAGTTCATCCCATAAATCTTTTGCAGTGAAATCTGTCTTCTTTTGCATGTGTGTGAGATGATTGACAGCCTTCCTGGCAGCTTCTTCAGAAATTGAACCAAGAATCCAACCTTTCACAAGTGAATCTGATGCAATCGCGTCCATATCTCCCACTTTCTCCTTCCCATTCCCCGGAAACTGACCGTCGATGTAACCAACCATATGTTGACTCTTTAAGAGACATTCCATCTGTAGTCTCCATAGATCATACTTATTCTTACTGCTCAGCTTCAAGGTAACGATGCTTGGATTAGAAGTTGAAGCTGCATTCATCATCTTGATCTTAATTAAAAGTTGTATCTTTTTTACTTTCTTAGTGTGAATCCTCCTTTCATCTTCTTACATATTTAAACTAAGAGATGAAGTTACTTAATGCTGACAAAAGCCACGTTAGGATTCCTTGCTTCATGAAGCATGGTTGGGATTACTTTCTTGGTTGTGTACACTGAGCTCGTAAAGCCTATATGATTCTTGTTATTGTTCTTCCCTTTCCATCACATTGGTCACTTTTTATTGGTTTGGAGCTTATATGACCCACTGGTCAAAATTTGGTCATTTTGTCGACTTAGAGTTGGTATTTTAGTGTATGGATGCTTTGAAGGGGACAATTTTATGTTTCTATTTGGTTTTATTAGGCGTCAAATACGCAGTCGTTTTGACTGTGGGCCACTTGCTACAGTAACAGGCTCTCATTTTGGGTCAGCCCGATTTTAATTTTTTTTTTTTAATTATTTTGTTTTTGTTTTTTTTTTTAAAATTTGTATGCACAAAGTAGGAGGGAAAAAAAATATTACAAAAGTTCCGATTTATTCAGATAAAAAAAATACCCGCGGAAACATCTTCGATACCTAATAACTTTAAAATAATCGATATGGTCTCAAACGTACAACCCATTATATTAAAAAAAACTCATATAGCAAAAAAAACAACATTTTAAACATGAGGCCCAACACATAAGCCATATAAAAAAAATTATTACTAATATACACATTTGTCGATAAACTAGCCTAAAATTCGCATAAAATGTGGCCCAAAATCTGGCCCAAAGTAAAAAAAAAAAATAGCCCAAAATTAGCCTGATATCTGGCCCAAAATAAAAAAAAATACAAAACGGTCCCTCAACTTTTAACTATTTACGATTTTCTACACAAAAAATCCCGTAAAAAAATTAACAAAAAAACACGTCAAGTTTTTATTGTTCACAACTTTTTTACATTCATCGGCCCAAATAAAAAGATATCGAACCGTCCCAAAAAAAGAAAATATTCGGGAAAAAATTAACCCGTCCCAACGCAAAAAAAAAATTCCCGAATCATACAAAAAAAAGGAAATATCCGGGAAAAAATTAGCCAAAAATAGCCTAAAATCTGGCCCAAAGTAAAAAAAAATACAAAACGGACTCTCACCTTTTAACTATTTACGATTTTCTTACACAAAAATTCCCGTAAAAAAATTTACAAAATCGTCCCTCTGCCGCAACGCGCGGGTTCATTTGCTTGTTAGTAAACATTCATATACTCATCCGTCCTATTTTTATTGTCTACGTTTCTTTTTTGGGATATTCTAATTTAATTGTTTACCACTAAAAATGGATAGGGGAGTTTGATCAAGTTTACTATATTACTATTTTTTGAAATTATTATACAAACTTTAAAGAAGACTTTAATTAATTAGCTAAAGGTAAAACTGTCATTCTGTTAAAAAGTAAAAAATAACATTTTTCTTAAACTGTGTGTTTTTTATTGAGATACAATAATTTTGAGACCATAAGAGTATAATTTTAGTAATGAACAGTAAAATTAAACCGTCTTATAAAAGAAACAAGAAGTATTAATTTAAGGAGGAGAGTTATATTGGATATTAAAAAAATGTTGGATACTAGAGGACTCATCCACACCATCCATCTAAAAAGAAATCAATGGTTGAGATTAAAAGGATTTTATTATTTCATCTATTTTTTAAAATTTAAATATCTCTTAAACCGTTAATCATTAAGCGAAAAAAATATACCATTACGACGAGCATTTAATTATCTTTCCATAGATATCCACTTTGATATACTTTCGACAAAAAATTTTCTTTCGTTTTTTCACGTTTTTTTTCATTTTTTAACGTTTGTTTTCGTTGTTGAAACTTGCATGAAAATATCATATATGATTAAACATTAATTTAAATATTTGTATAAAATGATATATGATTAAATAGAAACCTTTTTTAAAATAAAAGTGCTTTTCTTTACTATAAATACAAGCAAGTAAATAAATATCAATGATGTGAGGGGACACTTTTGTCAAAGTCTTGTTAATTTAGGATCATAAACACGTGATAAAGCTTCATTATCCGTGTCGATCATGCGTGCATGCACCGCATTTTGACACGTGTCCTGGCTTTTAGTTATGTTGAAGTTACATTACTTGCCCCTTTAAGTTTTGTATTATATAGACTTTATGGTTTTATCATTTACTTAATTACAATGACACTCCTAAAACTTGTATTGCACATACTAAAGAACCAGACATGTAAAGTTCTTTTCTTTCTTTTGAACTAAAACATGTAAAGTTGGCTAAGACGGTAAATGAATGACAAAACAAGTATGTTTTAATGTGTTTTTTGTTTAGGGGTATATATTTGTTTTTTTACTCTTAAAATTAACATCTATGATGACAATGAAGACGAAGTTTTTTAGACACGTATGCGAAAGATAACTGATTTTATTAGCGCATTTGACATTAGTATTCGCAGACCAACTTAGATGATAGTGATTTATGTCTAGTTTGCTTTATGTTTTTGAGTCAAATGTAGTTTATTTAGTGGTTTTTCATTTGTGATGTAGTTTTACTTACGTAACACACTGAAATGTGTGATTCACTCACACAATCTTTGTACTTAACTATTTCGGAGTAATATATTTACCGGATTAAAACCCTTTAAAAACCTAAATTGTGAATCGAGATTTCAAAAACCGAAAATGATACTCCAAGAATAGACATGATGCCCTTTTTTATTATACAAAGTTTAACAGAATAAGTTAATAAATACACAATGTCAGTGTGTCAGAAAACTTAATAAATTTAAAAAACTAAAATTATCACTTTGAGATTGAACTCCCTCATCTCAAAATTAATTCCTAACCGATATGACAATAATATTTCTTTTTGAAAGATGAATGTTCACACACATGCATCACATAGTATGTGATATATTTCTCAACCCAAACTCAAGTGTTGTTTATTTCATTAAGATTTTGAGTCATAATCTAATTATCAATTTATTCATTAAACAAACGTAATGCGATGAAGAAGTAGCTATTAAGTTTGAATTTAAATGAAATAATGTTGTTTTTTATAATCGTCTAAATGATTTTAAGTTTGAAATTTGCAATTTATTAATTAAGCAAACGTAATGCGATAAATAAGTAACTTGAAACAAAATTCCTTTTTATCATAAATTTAACATAGTTAATAAAGCATCATATATATTATATAAGTACAAGTTTCTAAATTCTTATTGGGTAAAAGGCAATTAGACAAGTCCCCCAATTTTTATTAACTAAGATAACATATGTCTGATCGAGTCTGAATCAAAAGAAAAAAAACAAACAACACAACGTTTAATCGTCTATGACTCGATAAGAGGTACATAAACTAATAAGATATTTTTCAAAAAACAAGCACACGTACCCTTATAGACCACAACAATAACACCCAACCCTGACCATGGATGGCGTGAAGCACGTAAGATATATACAGTCACACCTCTACGAGATGAGAGGCTAACTCGTATTCAGTTAGAAAAAAGTCCTTAGGCGGAGTATTTTAAGAACATTGTACAAATATCTAAACCATCAAGGTCTTGTCCATCAATTAACATAACCACAAGGACTTCCCTCATAATAATTTAGCTAAACCAAGTAACCGTATTTTAATTTTTTCCCAAATAATCTATACTCCTCCTCCAGCAGTGACTCTCCAACCTCCGTCCCCCCCCCCCCCCCAAAAACTCCCCTCATTTTCCACACACACACACTCTTTCCATCCCCATAATTCCGTTCAAAAGGTAACAGCATTCCATTTTCTCCTCATTTTATCGTCAATTTCTCGTTAAGTATATAATAACGGTACTGATTCTTGCTTCTGTGATTACGTTTTGTCAAACAGTGAGTGAGAATCGAATAATAATGAGCAATTCAGTTATAGGTCACAACACTACTACTACTTTGCTTCATTCAACGGTTTTAAAACATAAAAAATATTCTCAAGCAACCTCTCCGTTACGGAACTCCGCTTTATTATCCTCCGATTTTCGCGGTCGGAAACTCACGCTGCGAAAATCAGGTTTGCCGAGGAGTCGAGGTGTTTCGACTGGTCTTCGCGCTGTTTTAGCTACTGATCCGACTTCTGAGGTAGTTTCTTTTTATTTACCGTTAGCTGTAGATGTTTGTTTTATAAAAGCGTTTGGTAATATAGGTGTAGTTGTTTTTATTAAATGTCAAATGACAAAGTATAGAATGACATAAGCGCTTATTTATATGCGCTTCTGGTTTAATTTTGCGAGATAGTAGCCGTTTGTTTTATGAAAGCGTTAGTTTAATTTATGAGTTG
>BQNB010035835.1:4284-50568 GCA_026074375.1 Tanacetum coccineum | reverse complement strand
TTAAAACGATGATTTTAATAAAATCGACTAAAAGTAATAAAATAAATTCCATAAAATTTAGAAAATAAAAGTAAAGCTCAGGATAAGTAGTGACCTTAAATACGGTGTTTTACATCCTCCCCTCCTTAGAGGAGCGACGTCCTGGTGCTCAATTCGCTTTGTTTGTCTTCGGTTTACTTGTGAAGAGATGAGGATCTACTTAGGTCCTCGTCAAGATTTCCAATGAAAATTGAATGAACAAAAGTCAAAGCATGAAATATATGCAATGTGCATGCGCGGACGAATTGAATGTCGTAAGAATCCTAAAAAAGAAAGGATAAAATACATGACTCAAAGAAAAGCCATTGGAAACGAAGAATTTAACAAGTTGTCAATTCTTGGAAGCGGTTAATGGTTCATTACGATTATCTTATCAAGTTCGCGGAGGTCGATACACATTCGGAAAAATCCCTATAACAAATTACGAGTTGAAAGGAGTTCACAGCCCAAAGAATGATTCGTACGGATGAACGCACGCTATGTCGGATGCCCATAATCCCACTAATTTACAATTCATCACTTACATAAAGAGGCGTCCCAATCTACGTAAGTGATGAATTATGAACTTATAGTTCGGTGGTTTATAATTTCTTTATTCAAATGAAGAAGCGTCTTAATTTATTTCAATAAGATGATTATAAATCATCCTATTTAAGTATGGCCGAGACAAAACACAATATCAAAACAAGACCAAAAGCTACATTAAGTAAAAAGGAGTGTCTCCTTGACGACATGATTCTTCAAAATCATAAGAAGTGATGAGAAAAATAATGAGACACTAGACAATCTAATTCCAAGGTAAGTGTCAAAAGACGACACGATCCAAGGTGACAAGATAAAGTAGTACTCCCATCGAATGGAAGACTTCAAAATAATAGATTACGAAACAACATATGCGATTCAAAAGCATAAGCAGGGTGTTCAAACTCGAAGTCGAATGATAAAATAACTAGCGGAATTGACAAACTACGCCGAATTTCAACATCATAAAAAAATGAAGTAAGGTCACGTAAATGTATCGGAGATAATCGCATCGCTCACAATATATTGAAGTAAACGAACTCATTAAGAGCATATTAAGTACTATTTATATATATATATATATATATATATATATGTAAGTAATTATTATTACGTAGACGATTTCGCCTTTAGGCTTAGATTAGCACAAGCATCAAATCAATCTCAATTGAAAATCATCGCTAAATTATAAACAACATGCAGGTAGGCGTACCCACGATCCAAATTTCAAATCACGCTAGCCATGTCACCAAGGCGACACAACGACCTTGAATAGCTAGACTCACACAAATCACTTCTATATAAATAGGCGACAATCCAAAAGATGAGCATAAGAGATTAAAAGAAGGTAGCTCATATACGTACGGGTATCCTTATATGATACTAATATTGAAGCTCGAAGGAGAAAATAGGAAGTACGCAATAATCCGAGTGGTCAATATATATATAAGCGACCGATATACAATAAATAGTATGACGTCATAAGATAGACGTAGGAGGGTGAAATCATAACCAAGTATTATATACTAATTATTAACGTAATAGCAATAGGGATGAAAAAGAGAGCATATAAGTTACCTGGGAGCAAGCGCGCGCAGATATCGGACAAAGGTGAAAGACTGTTAAAAGTTTTCGAAAAACGGTTATAGTTTAGGTTTTAAAAACGACCTATTTCTCTATAACCAGTGCTCTGATACCAATCTGTAACACCCCAAAAATCACAACGCAACGGCATACCACTTGGGGTGCTACTTCATAGTTCATACACACAAGTTACAGAAAACGACCTCAAAAGAGACGTTTTAATAAAATGTCACATTCGATTTAATAAAATATCAGAGTTACACATGTCCCAATCATTTCCTTTTAACAAAAGTTATAGGCGTTCAAACATGACTTAATTGTATATTTAAAGATAAATGGTTATCGAATGTGAAGAAAACTGAGTCTTTAAAGTTTAGATATCCGCTCATCCAAATGCTCCCAATGCTCAGCTAGCAATATAATAACCTGAGAAATTTATGCAAAAACGTCAACAATAATGTTGGTGAAATCATAGGTTTAAGTAAAACCACTATTGAAATAATTCAAGTAATATTTTAGTAAGAAGAGTAGCGTTACAACATTTCAAAGAATTATTTCTGAAATCCATGTGGTAATTCAATAATTCAAGTAATATTCAGTGAATCCATATGGTTTGTAATAAAGAGTAAAAGCAATTTAGAACACAAGTATAGTTCAATAAGGGACATTGCAACGAATACAATGTATCAATTCATCTTTATCGCATTGAGCTCATGACACCGAACATTAACACTACATATTTATATATGTCTAAATTTGCCCCTCATACTAGGTATTATTGCCTCATACCTAAACTGTCTCAATACAAAACGTCCGTTTGACATGGGTGTTCTCAATATGGATTCAGACCCTGGACGGGGTTGTCAGGCCTAATAGATCTATATATTTGTACTAGAGTTTACCCGGAAAGGTAATTAATGGTTCATGATATTAGGGACTTTGGCAATAGCTACTCATGCGGATAATCTCATAATCAGGTCCAGCATACCATAAAATCACTTGTGTTTAATTTTAAACGAAGTAAGATATTCAAAACTTATAGTTTCATGGTATTCAACGATTGCAAATCGTATAGTAGCAAATCAAGGTTTCCTAAGTTCATGAGTCCAGTTTATAAAACAAGCATGTATTAGAAATCATGTGGTAGATAAGAAAAAGCTTTAGTAAAAACATTCATCTAACGCTTATGTAGTAGTAACCGATGAGTTATTTGGTAAAATAAGCATGAGTTCTCACCCCAAAAATAGTTTAAGAAAACCATTAAAAATAAAAAGGTGGGGCTATAAAATCACCTTGATTCAAGTCGAAGAATCAAATAATCAACCCAAGTCTCGAACAATGCGGCGACGAATACGATCACGACCTATAATTATGTTGCTCGATTATAATACGCACAAACTACGATCAATGATGCGCACATTGTTACGACGAAACTTTACATATAATTATATATATAATATATGCGTACATACATGTGACGAGAAATCTATTTGCGCGTCCTAAATCTTAACACTTAGTATATTTTAGATACTCATTTACCTTCAATCATAAGTTAAATTACTTTATTGAAAACTTTTTATTTTTAGAAGTTGTACGTCGTTAATTACCAAAAGTTACTATTTTTATACCTTACGTTTTTATAATCGACCAACGGTCTTAAAAATAATTATTTACAATAGCATATCAATTGATATCATTTTTATTAATCGATGTCACTTTTACAATGCGTTAACACTTGTTAAAGTACTTGTTGACTTTTAGTTGACTTTTTAACAAGTGTATTTATCTTATAAGTCTTACCCGACCTAAACGACCCACTAGATTACATTTTCATGTCTCGGACATAACAGAGGTTTTATGCGAAACGATGTTTCGAACAACTTTTCAGTTTTAGTCGAGACTTGAATCTCGACGTAAAATGACCAAAATACCCTTACGAGAATCTGCTGGAAAAAAAATACTATATTAAAAGAATGCAGAAGTTTGACTTTCGATTTTGACCAGTCATATTACGTTTTCACGATTTTGACCAAAAAGAGTCTTTATGTAAAACGTTATTTTGAACAACTTTCGTGTTTCGCCGGAAGGCTAAAACAGACTCGAAAGTGCTCAAAACGTCGAATTACCAAATCTGTCAGATTTAATAAATCTCTAATAGTGACTTATTTTTCTTATTAAAGTGTATATCTCGTTTTCCCTCTAGTTTCTTCGTTATTGGGAGTTAGAAGTCCCATTTTATATCAAAACGTTCGTAAAAATATGCTGGATTTTATTTTCAAGATAAAAATAAGTTTTATAAATTTCTCGGATCTCAATTTACACGTCCAAAAATCTGCTCAAATCAACGGGCGTCAAAGTGCGCCGGAAATCGTTTTTCAACCATTTATTCATGTCACATTACGTTTAATATGACTAGTAAATTATAGTCATCTTACTAAACTATCCCGACTCAAAATGTAACCAAACGCCGCAAGTTTCCATCACATGCATATAAATCAAAGTCAATTTAAATGACGAAAACGATAAATAACCAATGAAGAGTGCTCACAATGTTTTATGTGAAGTCAGACTCGATCAATAGAAAGTCTCGCCTTGTTCCCCTTTTGTCCAATCCGTGACCACGGTTAGTAACCCGACCAAAACCGAATTTATATAAGCCCACGACCAATACTTAAGCTAGTCCAATATGAACCCACAACAACCCTTAACCCAATAAGCCAAAACCAAACACACCCGTGTATGTTTTTACTCGGGTTCGAGTCCCACAAACCACAACAAAACCAACTTTAACTATTTATAACCCACACTCCTATTCTTGCTAACCTATATTCAAAATCAACACACCTTTAGTGTGTTCTTGCCCGGGTTCGAAACCACCACCACTATATTTTTTTTTGGAATGGAGGCTGCCGAGCAAGGAAACAAAAAGGAAAAGAAAGCAAGACTTTTTGTACTAGTGTTTTTATAATGAAAGGTTTATATGTAGGTGTGTAAGACTTTATAAAACCTTTGGAAGTACAAGCTAATGATGGCCTTGGGAAAAATATGTGTTGAGTGTGGATATATATACCATAGGCGTCGGCCTATGGTCTTATGCATGCAACTTTGATTTTTTTTCTTTTCTTTACTAGTAATAATTGGTACAATGTTTTAATTATAAAAGATAACTTGTACAAGGTTTAATAAGACGCGAGCTACGACGCGAGATATGGCCAAGGTCGAGGAACAAAGACGACACGGTTCAAAAAATATTATTTTATGATAAAAAAATATTTACAAGACGTGTCGTAAATTTTTACGATACTCAAAACGATTAGCGAACGCGCGATTAAACGTCGAATAGCGAAACGTCAAAAATAAAATTTCTCAAATCTTTTCTAAATTTGTGATAATAAAATACGAAAATATTTATTATCGCCAAATAAAATTTTAGATGTCGACACTCGTTCATGGAAACTCATAAAATAATTATCGTGACGTCGGATACGCGAACCGTCAGACACGTCGTAAAACTCCGGTTGTTACATTACATCATGGGACAACTAATAATAGATTAGGCGTGATTCTTTTAATTACAGGTTGATGACACATGAGATGATCATACTCTCATGTTAGACACATGACATAACATGCATAAAAAAAAGGAACAAGTGTCCCACTTCCTGAAACACTCAACATGCATCAATGAATATTACACAACTCATGAACAGTTGTCATGTATTTTCATGTGAGTAGAAGGAGGTCATGGTTTATTTTGTATCGAATTTTAAATAAGTGGGTAGTTTTGAAACCAACGGGTACAAATATAAATCATAACAAAAGTTTAAGCGGAACCACAAATAAATAAACGTATATGATAAAAATAAAATTATAACATATGGGGTACTTTTCTGAAGAAAAAAAAAATATGTAGAGCATGTAGACTAATATTTAGTCTAAAGTCGGATTCACATTTAATAAAAGTTTTATTACGAACGCGAGACAACCTATTCAGTTAATCGTGATAATAAATTTTACTCAAAAGTAAAATAAATAATAGAATACGAATTAAAAATATTGACCCGAATTTACGAGATGTCACAGCCTTCCCACCTTAAGGGAGCACCGTCCCGGTGCTCAATTTGTTTTATTCGTCCTTGGTTTACTAGTGATTAGATGAGTGGATATACCTAGGTGTCAGACCGCCTTCCTCAATTGGACATCATTCTAAATAAGCTAAATGGAGCAACCTGAGGTTTTGTAATCCAAAATATCCTAACCAAGTATGTCAAACTTATAAGCGTTCCATTTCTTGACTTAAGCAAGCATCTAGGCTATGGAATAAGCGATTTGATGAAGAGATCAAGAAATATCGGTTTCACTCAAATCCGATGATCCATGTGAATACCTAAAAGTAGTGTGATTATGTCACTATCCCTATTCTAAAATGTTCGTGACATAATACACATGGGAAACAACATTCCTATGTTACAAATGTAAAATCTATCTTGGAAGAAGTTTTGCTATGAAAGATTTAAGGGTTGTATTGCATATATTCCTTGAAATCAAGATATCTACCGTGATAGGACAAAGCGTTAATTGGTTTAATGTCGAAAGAGATAACATTAAATAAAATCTTGAAAAAGATATTTAAATGGGAAAATTCCAAACGTGAATCAATCCATGCAAGAAAAGCTTAAATTTGAATAATTCACAAGGTATTCTTCAACACCTGCTGATGAAACAAGCGCAAGCAAAATATCCAATAAGCTGCCGGCTGTAGGAATCTATTATGTATGCTGTGAGGATGTACTCCGTCCTGATGTTGCGTTCCCACAGAACCATGACAAGAGCCGATTTTTAACCGAATCCGTTTGAATAACACTTGGATTCTGTTAAAAATATCTTAAGTAACTTCGCAATCCTAAGGAATATTCTTTTTGGTATATGGAGAAATATGGAACGAGAGCACAGAGTTTCCTTGCTACACTGAAGCCGGATATAAACTGACGGATGCAAACAACCAATAAGTCGCAGACTAATATGTGTTCGTTCTAATATAGAGATATATGTTGACGGAAAAAGTAACTAACACAAAGTATTTTTGGCCAACCATCATCTACCGATGCTGAATAATCGCTGCTTTTGATATTCATCGGAAGAGCTGGGTAAGGATTCATAAAATCATTTTTGGCTTGGTATTGTATCCACAATAAAAGAACCCATAATGTAATGTATTGTGATAATACGGAGGCCCATATCCAAAGCGAAAGATGATGGTGACACTGAAAGTGCAAGACATTTTCGCTCAAATAAGTTCACTATCTTCCTTCGAGCGAAACCTTTAAATTTTGTGTGATATAAAGATCAGAAAAGTTGACACAGAGATAAATATTAGCTGACGCCTTTTAACAAAGGCATTAAGCATTTCCAAAACATTCCAGGAATTACTAGAATATGGATTATAGGCCAGCTATCAGTTTAATGTAACTTCTGTGTTTGATTAGTGTATATGGATAATTTGAAATTGTAATACGTTTTTTTATTTCGGAATTAAAAAAAGATACTGGGATTTAGTTTACCTTCATATAAATACTTTATTCCTATATTTGACATGTTTAATCCATGAAAGATTAAAACATTCCAAAATATGTGTCATTGTCGGTTAAACAAAAATGGGAATACTTATTAAGTAAGGCAAATGTAGTGTTGTTATATTATAGAAAATATGGATTGTTCCCCACCAAACTCATAGTATTCATAAAGTATGCATATTGGATACCCCCAACCTTCGATATATTACCTTTTGAACCGATGTCAAGAGTAAAAAGATGTCGAAATGGTTGATAAAAAATGACCATAGACTTAAGAAAGCAAGCAATTTCCCTATGTGGGAAAATCACGTTTGTGATTAAGCCATAACGATGTCCTGAAAGAAGGTAGTTTATAAAATCTATTTTTTCCGGAGTGTAATATGTGAAGCATCATCACAACACATGTAGTCCATAAAGGTTTTTATCCTCCACATGTTATTGTGCAGAAATATACAATTGGGCCCATCATCCCAGATTAAATCAGATAAATGAACGGTGCCGTTCCCCAGGGAAATAGAATGAAGATTGTTCTCGATTACATTTGGATATTGTCTGATCTGAATTATTTATATAACGAGAAACATAATGTTAGACTATATGGAATGACTCAGGATCCATATCCATGGTTTAACGGTATCTGTAACAAAGGGATGATTATAAAGCAAGAAATTTATAACCATTAAACAGATGAGATGATTTTTGAAACTCTTATCTCATAATATTCCTAATGTAAAAATAATTGTGTGGGTTGCTAGACTTTGCCAATTATAGGTATAAGTGTTAGGTGCTACTCCAACTCCCAAGTGGGAGCTATTGGATTATGGTAGTCGACTAGCATTTGTACATTATGAATATGTGAGCCTATTGGGGGGACAAAACCCGAACTCCAAGGGGGACACCAAATTGACCGGCCCCTATGGGAGGTTCTAGATGGGTTTTGTGTTCAATTAGCATTTAAGGAGGCCCATGAAGGTTTTCTAGAATTAGGGTTTGGGTGCGTATATAAACACCCATAACCTACCTCATAATTTGCTCATCCTAAAAACCTTTCCTCCTCCCTCCTTCATCGAAATTGCCTGGCCCCTCTCTAGGGTTGTTAAGGGTTTCAGTTCTACACCTTAACTGAATTTGGTTGAACCCCAATTTGGATTTCCGGGTTCTTTAATTCGGTTTAAGGATAATCGGTTAATTAGGGTTTATTATAAACCTTAATCCGGTTTAATTGGTTCAAGATCACAAAGGTTTGTTTGATTAGGGTTTTGATCCAAGAAGGTACAATTGTTGCTTTGTTCGTGAAGTTAAGTCTAGACAACTTAACGTGTTCGGTTGACGTGATTGTGTGAGCAACCGTAGAGGCGATTGTTTTAGTTGCTTTATTCGTTTTCTTGATCAATTGGCTAAGAGGTACGCGTTTTCTATTTACTTCTTGTATTATGTGTTAACCAGATGCTATTACTAGATCCAATCCGCTGCTTACTCGTAGTTATTTGATTACCTAGATGTTAAATCCCAACAGATTTGTCTCTAACATGTACGTTGTCTAAAAAATGAATGGATTAATCAAGGAAAGTTGTTTAGTAGAAAGTTCTTACAAATTAACTATTGTCATGCCCTCAGATGAGCTGTACTCATCTAATTGGGTTGCAAAGTCCACCTCAGGAGTCTGCATTTGAGCCGAGCCTGTTCTTGAAGGGACCCTACCATCCACAACAGATGAAGCTCTCTCTACATCATTAGGTCTTATAGAAATTTGGTTATCAAGAAATGTTTAACTAATGAGCTTCTCTTGTGAAGACAAATAAAAAATAAAATAAAAAATAGTTTGATAAAATCTCACATCTCTTGAGAATAATACATTTTTGTTATCAATACTAAACAATATATAAGCCTTTTCAATAGAAGAAACCCCAATCAAAACATATTTCTGTTATAGACATGATCTCATAACTGTAATTCAAAATAGCAGGGAAACACAGACATCCAAAACATCTTAATTCAACCATTTCATACTTGTCATTTAAGACTGAGTAAGGAAACCTGATAGAAGGTAGATGGTAGTATCAAGTCCTAGTTGATACCCCTTTTATAGTTAATAGTGCAACATATGGACAGATAATGATCATCGTCTCTTATTGCAATCTCTAATCGGGAAGAACCAATAGTACCACCTAATTTATAATTTAAGATACATATACATTTATTTGTGTGAAAAGGAATAGAAATAGAACTTACATCTTAAATGAACTGTGATGTATCTTTAGATTATCAGTAGCCCCTGCACAACCATAATGCACACATGAGCATCAGATTTAAACATTTATATATAAAACTATTATAAAATTTTAAGTCTATTACAATTGTAGCCAAATAAAACCCTAAAAGTTTATATTACTAAAAGCTTAATGACACATAAAATCTTACATGAAGATGCCTATTGCAAAGTTATGGCTGGAACCTGGAATTGGAACCAATCAATGTGATATTATTGACCAATGAATATCTATAAAAAGAAGGATATAGAACTAAAATAATGAGCCAAAATTTATACAATCAAACATATCAAGACAAAATGCTACCTTGGACATAAAATGCAGCATTTTCCAGTGTAAGCAGCTTAATAGCAGATCCGGTAGCAAGATCGCCGCTTGATCCTTCGCCCGTCACAATTGTAATTGGAACCATGAGGGAAGAAATTGTCCTACGATTATCAATTATAGCCTTACCTTGCCGCATGTGTATATTTTCAGGGATACATACATATAAAAAATGACCATGATATCACTTTTAATGAATGACTAACGAACAAATAACCTGTCTAAACCTCCTCTAATTTTAAATTAGCAAAATCCCCAGATACAATAGCATGTTGCCTCATAGTTGTATCATGTCACTACCTCACTATCTGCATCACACAAACACACAAATAATATGGTCAGATACATAACACTTAAACTTATTCCAACTAAATTTGAACATGTATACAACTTTACATGATTAATTAGAAAAGAGACGCATACATAATCATCTTTTAATGATTTATGCATTCTTTCTCATGCCCCACTGTGCTACTACACTTATCACATCACCATACATCTTAAACCCTTGTTTCTTAGCAGTATCCGGGGTCTTAAGATTCTTACCAATCAAGCCTTGATTAGAAGGGTATAACATCGATCACCCATTTCTAAAATTTCCATCTTGCGCTATTTCAAGACTCTTTTCTTATCTTATTGTCATCATCTGTCTTGAACAAATTAGGGCACTGTGCCTACACCCTTCCAACATGTACATTTATAAGAAAAGATAACTGCTTTTAACCAACAATCATAAATATCTTAGGATATCTAAATATTCAATACTAAAATAATCTTGATAAACGATAAAAGAAATTTTTTTTCTTACCAGGACACATAGAATTAACACAATTAGTGGTAAACGCAACATCAATATTCTTATAGATGACCATAATGTTCAGCGGGTTCTGAAGCTACTACTTCAGCAATTGGAGCAATGACTTCGGGGGCTGGGCGATCAACACTTGAAGGAGGGTTGAGTAGTTCATCAAACAGCGGTTGAAACAAAAAATCCCAATCAGTTCTTGAAGGTGGTATAAATGGTGTTGAAGGAGGAGGGTTTGGCATGAGTCATGAACTGATTACTGCAGGAGTCATTTCATGGAGTGCGGGTTCTAAACTGCTGTGTTCAGAAGCCATCGCTATCAGCTCATCAAAATCTACATGAATTATTTCGATGATTCGTCTGGTACGTCGGTTGTAAATTCAAAATATTTTCTTTGTGGGTGCATAGCCAATGAAAATACCAATATCAGCTCTCGGTTGTAACTTTCCTAAGTTCTCGCTATCATTTGTCGGATAACAAAGTGCACCAAATACATAGAAAAATGATAAGTCAGGAAGTTTTTCATGTAAAAGCTCATATGGTGTTTAGCCGTGACGAAGACATATGATGGAATGATTTTGGGTATAACATGCGATAGTAACTGCTTCTGCCCATAAAAATAACGGAGCTTTTGCATAAATCAACATTGTGCGGGCAGCTTCAATTAGCATACAATTACGTCTTTCAACAACACCATTTTTCTATGGAGAGCGAGCAACAGATGTTTCATGAGAGATGCTAACCTTCTCATAATTTTCACGCAAAGTCTGATTAACAAATTCAGTTCCATTATCTGTTCTGATTCGTCGGACATGTACTTTAAGCCACACTTAGATCATCTTAAGAAACTTGATTGTGAAATCTGGAGCTTCATCTTTTAACCTTAAGCACTTTACCCATGTAAATCGAGAGTAATAATCAATAATGACGAGGATGTACTTCTTTCCATTAACACTTGTGACACACATTGGGCCACAAAGATCCATGTGCAAAAGATAAAGTTTTTCTTGGTTGGTGTCTTCAGATTTAGGTTTGTGGGTTTTCTTCTTGCTTTTTCCCTTTTTCCCATTTGCAACACCAAAACAAGAATGGTCCTTTCAAAAATTTTAGCTTAGGTAGACCTCGAACAAGACCGTGTCTAGCTAAATGGTTGATTGCACCAAAGTTCAAATGAGATAGACGTGGGTGCCATAGCAAGGACTTAGTCTTTGAGGACTATGACAAGAGACATATAGGAGAAGACATCATCATATCTCCAAGGGACAGTGTATATAGATTATTACCTCAAGATCCAGTCAATAGATCAACACCTTCTAGATTACGAATAAAGCAGGTGTGTTGACAAAAAGCAACTTCAAGGTTCGAATCACAGAATTGCCCAACGGAGAATAAGTTATGTCAGAGTCCTTCCACGTAGTAAACCTTTGAGATCGTAACATTCCCAATATGATAATCACCATATCCTAATATCTTTGCCACGTGATCATTTCCGAATTTTACTGTACCCAAAATTTTATTGATGAAATTGGTGAGCTGAGAGCGATCTCTGGTCATATGCTTGGAGTAGCCAGAGTCCAAATACCAGAGAACAATTTGGACAACCTGCATTTATCAAGAGAGAAAGATGGAGCATTAGAAACTATGGATCTCCAAGATTTATTGGGTTCCTTTTTGTTAGCAGATATAGATTTAATAACCTTAGGTTTGCTAACAGGAACATTAGTTTTAGATTTCCTAGGTTTCCTTAAGTAAACCATTGTTACTACAAGCTTAGGTGAATCAGTTTCTTGAGCAGTTGGTTTCCTAAGGGGTACTTTAGTAGTTGTGGTAATCCTAGTTAAAGGGCACGCATTTCATACTATAGTGAAGGTCCGACCAGTAGGTATCCAAATGTATCCAATATTTGTAAACACTTGCCTGTTGGTTTCCAAACTTTTCTCTTTGAACTTTTCTTAACAGATTTAGATTTAGCACGAGCATTCACATCATTGATAAAATCAAGAACACATAAATCATGATTATCAGAAAGCATGCAACCATTACACTTAACACATAGAAGTTTAGAATTCGCATTAAGCTTGGAATGCTGCACATTTGCAGTTCCGTTAGGTTCCACAACACAATTCTTATTTTTTAAACTAGATTTAACTGTCCTAGAGTGGGCTTCTACTTTATTCTTCTGAGTACTACTTGGTGTTTGTTGAATCTTATCTTTCTTTGTATTGCCTGAAGGCTGTGATCCGCTAGCACTAGTAGACGGTTTTACTCTTGTAGAAGACAACATAGGTTTGTTAGAAACTAGGTTTGATGAAGAAGCTGTTTTTATGTTTGTGTTTCCTGAGGATGTGACGGGCTCAGTGAATCTAACTCTTTTGTCCTTGTTCTTTGGGGTCACAGCCACTAATTTATCACTTGAATTGTTGATGCTAGGGCAGGTTTGTCTGATTATTATAAGCAACTCCTGAATTCGTTTGGTATACTTACAAGCAGAGTCTAAGGAATTATTTAGAGGATTTTGTGATTTTCCTTGTTCCACTATTTCCCTAAGAATCACAGCTTGTTCCTGAGTGTGCCTAAGGTAGTCAGAGTGAGCTGTCCTATTGTTCAACAATCTAGGGGCTATTGGTTCCACATCAATCTTAAGCATTTCTGGAGCAATGGTGTTTTTGGTGACAACATTATCAGCTAAATCTTTTCCTTTAAGTTTCCTTAATTCATCCTTGAGAGCTGTAATGACCAAATCTTTTTCCTGAAGACTTACATTTAAATCAGAGATTTCCACAGACTTTTGATTGACTTGATTAACTAAAGCATCACATTGTTCTTTTGATCGAATACGTGTTGGTTTGATCGAGTCATAAAGTTGCTTATAGGTCTGTTTCAAATTTTCATTCTCAACCATAAGTTCTGACACCCTATGTTCCAATTCAATATTTATCGTTTCAATCTCTTCTATGTCCTTCTTGACCTTATCCTCATTCATATTTCCACTTAAAGATTTAATTCTCTCTTTCAACTTTCTTATGACCGTGTCTTTCTCTTACAACTGAGCTTTCAGTTCATTTAATTCAAAGTATTAATCAAAATTTGGAGCACTTTGATTTGAAACAGAATTGTCCCTTTGAAAAATTTCCTGATTAAGTTGAGTGTCAACTTCTAAAGAGATGAAATGTTTTTCAAGAGTTGTATAACTTCTGAACAGTTTATCGTAAGTCTCTTTTTCAATGAAATCCTTTTTGTTGATAAGCTCAGTCTTAAGTTTGAGACACTTTTTACATTCATGCACATTCACAGAATCATTATTCACAGAAGAATTCATAATTATGTTCACTATATCTTTGTTAATGACTTGTTCCAAGAGTTGTTCGTTCTCATTTAAAACTTGATTCATTTTAACTTCAAATGTTTTAGACTTTAAACGATGTTGTTCCACAGCCTGTTCCATTTGATGAAAGACATTTTGGACTTCAGTAAGTTCATCAATTAAATATTGATTAGATTAGTTGTGTTATTTTAGTTATTGACGCATGTTTAGATTAAATAGATGGCTTTAGCACAAAATAGGAAGTAGCGGAATTTAATCAAGTATTTAGATTTATATAAAAAAAATTAGGGGTTTTAGTTTTTATGTTTTGATTGGTTGGAACCTAAGTTTATTTGTGTGATTGATTGGTTGGGTTGTTGATATCAGCGAGTGGGAAGATTTTTTAATTTAATTGAAGGTATGCATCTATGGTTGGTGTTGACAGAAGTTGGTTTGAAGCTGTTTTTTCGCCAACAACACTGATGTCTCTTAGATAAAAGGAATCAAACTTTCACCAAATAGTGTAAATAGTTTGATCAGGTTGGACATGAAAAGGTAAGAATACTCTATATTTTTTAAAGGGACAATGTATGTTGGTACACAAATGTTTAAACTTTTTTCATTAAGGTTTCCTGAATATAAAAAAGGACTATATTTATGTCACTGTCATATGTTTCTGTTTTATTGAGCATGCTTTTTGTCAGAATTGGTTCAAATGAAACGAGATACATATGTGGCCATGTTGTTTTAGTAATTGGGTGACCTTAATGAGAAAAGTTAAAATACTTTGGTGGCCTTTTATATACAATATGCCTTGAACAAATGATATTATCCCAGATAGCGAACCCTAACATGAAATTGCATTTAGCATCCGATATGTGGTGAAAAAGGTTGATAGTAATGTCATTCCTGATTCATCGGATATGTGTGATAATGACAATCAGGCTAACCAAAATGCTGAAGAATGTGATGATGAGCGTGTTATGCTTGCTACTTTAATTGTAAATTTACAACTTGATACTGAAGAAAATAAAAAGATTCAAAAGCAATTAAAGAAAACAAACACATCACTTGCTCAAGAATTAAAAGAGTGCAAATCTACTCTTGATAAAACTAATATAACTCTTGGGGAGTATAATAGAACTCGAGATAGATCTAATCAAGGCTTGATTGGTAAGAATCTTAAGACCCCAAATACTGCTAAGAAACAAGGGTTTAAAATGTATGGTGATGTGATAAGTGTAGTAGCACATTAGGGTGTGGGAAAGAATGCATAAATCATTAAAAGATGATTATGTATGCGCCTCTTTTCTAATTTACCATGTAAAGCTATATACATGTTCAAATTTAGTTGGATTAAGTTTAAGTGGTATGTATATGACCATATTATTTGTGTGTTTGAGTGATGCAGATAGTGAGGTAGTGACATGATACAACTATGAGGCAACATGCTATTGTATCTCGGGATTTTGCTGATTTAAAATTAGAGGAGGTTTAGACAGGTTATATGTTCGTTAATCTTTCATTAAAAGTGATATCATGGTCTTGGCCAGAATAGCCGAGTTTAACCGGGTCCTTGCCAAAAATAGCCGGGTTTTGGCCGGAATAGCCGGGTATTGGCCGGTTCTAGCCGGGTCTTGGCCGGTTCTAGCCGGGTTTTGTTCGTATAGTGGTGGTTTATAAAGATAATGGCGAGATTTGTAGATGTTCTTCCGAGCTTAGATCTAGCTTTAATTTTAAATTGATTCATCTTTTGGGTTTTGGTTTTCGAGATTTTTCTTAGGTTGGAAGTATCTGGTCTTTGGATGTTTTTTAAGATTTGAATTATTTTTATATGGATTTAAGAATGCTTTTGATGTTTACTTCATCTAAGTATTTGATATTGATACAAATGACTTGGTGTGGAGAATTACATCATTATGGTGGCCCAATGCCTTATTTATACTTAGATATGTAACTAAGTATACTATAAATACAATAGTAGTCCCGACACTACTTCCTTCTATGCACATTGATCCTAAATCTTTGTATATTCTATTATTAAATCAAAATGTGGAATTTATTTTTAATTCCAACAATTACTCACACAGAATTGCATGTGTTGAGTCATTAATACAACCACATTAAATCTTTCAAACTGTAACTGACGGGTCATACAAAGCTGAGTTTAGCAATTGAAATCTTGTGTTTTGAATCATTAATACTGCATATTAAAAGTAGAAAACTCAAGTTTATAGTATATAAGATATAATATTGTTTGACACGTGGCAAGTGCTCAACTCAATAGGCAGCCCACGTATTTTTGTCCTATTAACAAATTAGTGCTTAACTGATGGTTGCTCAATCCACAAGTGCTCGACTGACGGCTACATACATTTTACTTTATAATAAAATTACATATATACCCTTATTGGTATAAGCATTCAAATAGTTGTAACTTATGCTTTAACAATTTATCATCATCTTATTCAATAAACCCACTTCATCACCACCACCTCATCATTACCGTCGGCCACCAACCACCGCTCCCTCTGCCCTACCGCCTTACAAAAATCCCCTTGGTCGCAACCTCGACTCCTTCACTCTCAACTGCTCACCACTTCGACTCCTCCACTCTTGACTGCTTCACTCTTGACTGCTCACAATAACCCATTATCTTACAGATAACGCAATATACTTTTTAAAAGTTTGGTCACTTTATATACAATGCTGACTTATTTGCCTTTTCTTTCCAAACACTTTCCAGATTCAAACCAAACAGCCAAGCCGGTGGAATTATTATGTTATTCAATAACCATTCCATTTTCTAAAACCCAAAGAATTAAAACTAATCCAACCAGTTAACCACCATAGACGGCCACACAACGACCACCGAAAACGAGGAGGTAATAAACAAAAAGAAGAAAGGTGTAGTGATCGGAAAAGGCAAACCGTTAACAATCAGAATGTGTGGTACGTTGATCTATTATCATTGTGCTTATTGTAATTCAAGCCTCGTGTCGTTGATTTTCGATGTGTTTATCGTGCTTATCTGCTCGCTCACTATACTTGGTTTAGTGTTCCGCCAAATGAATATTCAGTACGTTTTACTCTTATCCTAATCATTGTTACTGTTATTGTTTTGGTGATTTAGATGATAATTGCTTCTACTGATGATTAGATAACAGTTAGTTTTCCCTTATTTTTTGGTCTGTTTGCGCGCGTTTGAATGATATCGGTTTCTACTAAGGCATAGGAGGAAAAGGACAAGTGAGAGGATTAGGATACTTCAAACATTAGTTCCTGGTGGTACGAAAATAGACACGACTTCGATGTTGGAAGAATCTGTTCATTATATGAAATACTTGAAAAAACAAGTGCAATCATTAGAACAAGGTGCAGTTGTTGGTGGTATGACAATGGTCCTAATAAACAAAGAGGTGAATGTTGGTGGTGATGGAGAGAGAGAAAGATACCTCCGTTGATGGTGATGGAGAGAGAGCGGGTGGTGACCGGTGATGGTGAGAGAGGGAGGGAGAGAGAGAAAAGATATAATAAATGAATGAGGGTATATTTGTCATTTAACTCAAAAGTTAATTGTACTTTAAAATTAACATGTAGTAATCATTGATTGGAGTAGTGGAGTTGAGTATGACTAGTTTGGGAAGAATCTTGGTCAAATACCATAAAGTGGATCACATTCTTGGTCAATGGCCATTTTTGTTCTTAGCTCGATGTATTTTAGTATAACAACTAGTTATACGGCCTGTGCACGCAGGTGGTTTACACACATATATTTTGAATTAATTCGTAGTTAACGTAATGTCAACTCGATTCTAATGAGATAAATGGTGCTTTAACATCGGGCATATAATTTGCCAATTTTATTCACAAAATTTGGTTACCCAATAAAATTGAAAAAGGGTAAAATAAATAAGTTCACACACATCTTTTTTTCTTGATAAATCTTAAGTGTCCATAGCATAATGGTTAATCTTGTGGCGTGAGAAGTGATTGAAGTTTCAGGAAGCATTATTTACTACCAAGTTCCATTAAAGCTCAAAAAAGTATGCTTACACTTTTCATCGAGGCTTGCAAGTGTAGGGAGACTATCACCCCCTACTACTTTCTCATACTTATTACAAATGCTCTTAATGATGGCATCTAGTATAGTTATTCCTGGATAAAGGTCAAGCTATGAAACATTAACCATCATTTAATTCTTCTGAATGGACTTCAAATCCGTAATCACCGAAATGGAAATCTTAACTTTCCTTATGCTTATTCTAAAAATTTGGTCATCTTTCTTGTTGGAACTGTTATTATCTTCGATTTCTTCCTTAAACTCAATAGAGATGTTTTCCTAGTTGATGTAGCTGCTATTGTTGACTGCATAGATAGAGTAACTCCAACAATCTATATTATGATATGGGATTATATATAGCTCATTTCTCAAAGCCATAACCGTAGGTTTGATGGGAGCCATAAATTTTTTCTCATATAAATATGACATAGGCAAGTGCACCATTCTAGCATGACACCATACATGTAGGGGTGAGCAAAACGGGCCGTGAACCAGACCGAACCGAGAAACCGGCCCAAACCGGACCTCCTCGGTCTATCATTTTCTTTATTTTCGGTGTTCGGTCTAATTTTGAGATGCCAACTGCGATTTTAATAAAGCATTTTCTTTTTCAAGATTAGCAAAATACGTCTCAAATTTGTCAGTTCTTTTTGAAAGCTCTGTTTTGACATCATCAAAATCTTTGACACGTTGTGCTAAAACCTTTTCCAACTTTAAAATCTTAGTCTCAAATGCCTTTTTCTCTTCATCAAAAGATTTCACTATATCCCCCATTTCCTTGACAAGTTCCAAATTTTTAGTCTCAAACGTTGATCTTGTAATGAAAATCTTTGAAACGTTTGATTCATATTCTTTCTCAATCATTTCAATCATTTTCTCAAGAGAAGTATCATGTTTTGAAAACTTAAACTTTGTTTAAAAAATCATTAGAAGCCAACAAATCACTATACTCTTTTTGCATCGAAGAAGACACTTTTTCAAGAAATTCATTTTTAGCCAAAAACATTTGTTTGGCTTCTTCAAAAATAACGATTTATTGTTTCATCTCTTTCTCTCAAAGTCATTTCTGTAAGTGCACTCGCCTTTTCAAAACCATTTTTCTGCAAACACTCTTTTTTTGGCAAACACTTTGGACTTGAGATGCTCATTTTCAAAATCATTTTTTCGCAGACACTCTTCTAGCTTTGAAATTTTTGTTTGTTTAATCTTGATAGTGTTTTTCTCCTTAGATGATTGATCACTCATCATGTCAATTAAATCCTCTTGTTCTTTAATCTTTTTAGTATATTGTCTGTCATTATCATAAAGCGAAGAAAAATTGATCTTATATTTTTCATTTCTTTCTCAAGTTTTTCACACTTTGCTTTATACGATTCGAGACTCAACTTATCCCAACTATTCATATACATGATGAACAAATCCGACACACTGGATTTGTTAACTCTAGCTCACCCAACTCGTTTCTAAAATTCCACAAAAAATTCCAACAAATAAATCGATAAACCCTCGCAAGTAATCACGACAAAAGAATATCCCATGAACGCTTTTTTTACTTTTTTTTACGCTCAACTAAAACCGTAGTAAAAATATAATCCCAAAAATTCAATCGATTTCGAATTATCGACCGCGATTAAAATCGTAGTTAAAAAATCTTTAACTAAAAAAATATTTAAAACACTTATGTAAAAAAAAATAGAATGGATCACGATGTATTGATACTACATCAATATTCACCACTGGCCCATTAATGAATTAAAACCACCAGCAATTAAGTCACGACCCAATATAGTGATAAAGAAATCTCCAGCCCACTTCTTTTCAAAAATTTCGATAGATAAAAAAATACTACATGCCCAATTTTGGATAAAAACACTCAATATATAAGACCAAGAAACCATAAATGCTTCTAACCTTAATATCTTCTTATGTGCAGTCACACACAAACCCTCACCTCAATTCTTCAAATGATATGCCCCATTTCCTTCTTTCTCATATCAATTTAAGATTTCATTTTAGTATTACACTTTGATTAAAAACCACAATCAACACACGCCTCTCTTCTTATAGGATACACAATCACCCTTTTATTAATCTTTCTTGACCGAGTACAAGAATCGAAACAAAAAGAGAAGATTTGAACACTTGTTGTTCTTGTCTTTCTTTTTAATTTTGAAAACTAAAACGAAGTTACACCTTCCCAAAGATCTATGATGAGTTTGTGTGTTAGAAATCTTTTGAAAGAGATTTATACTTCGAGTTTAAAGAACACACATAAATTAAGATCTAACAAAATGTTTCTTTTGTTTTCTTTTTAGATTGAATTTGTTGAATGATGAGGAGGGTTTGGATGTGTTTAGATCTAGGTTTGCATGACGTTATTTGTTTCAGATCTGTGATGAAATTTGTTCAAAACTTATAAATCTTTAAGATTTGTTGTTGATATTGAGCAAGAATATGAGATCTGTGCATCTGGTTTGTTTGAACAGATCTGTGATGGATTGCATTCATACTCAAAATCTTGAAAGATTAGTACAATACGTGAACAAATATGAGATCTTGAAACCTTTTTCTATTTTTAGATATGCTTCTTGTTTAGATCTGATATGCTTTACTCTTTTCTCTTCTCATCTTTTCTGTTTTGATTTGGGTTAAACGAGGTATATGTCAACTTATGAACTTGGTATAAATCGCCTTATACACTTGGTATAAATCGCCAAATTCACTTGGTATATATCCCCCCTTATACTTGGTATAAATTGCCCTATATACCTTGTATAAATCGCCCTTTGTACCTTGTATAAATTGCCCTATATACCTTGTATAAATCGCCTGAAAAACGATTACCAAACACATTTTGACCATATTTGACCAGATTTGACCAAACTGAAAAAGGCGTGTACTGAAAGCGCGTGAACAGTAACACGTTTATACAAAAAAAAAACGCGTTTTTGACCAAAACAGAAAGTCAAACTTCTTCAAAAATAGTTACAAATCTGTTACAAATTTCTAGATCTGAAAATAATCAATGGAATTAGCAGATCTAAGTAGATAAGCACTCTGAATAAGCACACAAGCAAATAAGCAGACGAAATAAGTTGTAAACATGAATAAGCTAATAAGCAGTCTAATAAGCAAAAAGCTCTGAATAAGCACTGTTGCGGTTGTCGTAAGGGACTTCTACAAGAAGTTTTACAACTCCCTAGGCGGTGTACCTAATCGTTGTAGTGTAGTATAGGCAAGACTCGGGGGTTGTTATCGTTCTCTAGAAGAATAGGTTGGGAAGGTTTTGATCACGGTCTAACATAATTCTAAAGGGTGAGAGAAGATTCTTTTTGTGTTTTTATGTTTATAGGAAAGCAGGTAAATCATATATTTGAGAGATTGGTTTGTTTTAGCTATTAAACTAAATATAAACTAAGCTACTGGTGATAATAATATAATAAAATATTATGTTTATTTAATCATGTATTACTCCCTAGATTGCTTCTCCTAGTGTTGTTTCTTTGTCACACTTGTGATGGTCTATGTAATTATTTCCTAAGTCATGAACGAATTACACGAACTCGCCGTCTATTTAATATTCCGTTAAAGCAACGCATAACTAAGGTAGTATGGAGACTATTACAAGGCCCCTAAGAGTATATTAAATGCAATTGAAATATATTAAGAGTGGATCAACCATATAAGGGGCAAGGTAGTATGAAGACTGTTACCTGATGGTATCCTTTCTACACAATCATGTTTTCCTAGACATATCAACAACGATACAGACAAAAGCTGGTTTTCTAAGACCTAACATGCATATTCATCACAAGAAGCAACACCACTAAGATCTACAGCCTAGGTTTCATACAATCGTTAATAAACACAATAGAGGGTTTAGCCAAGCATGTTAAAGATAAAGTAAGAACAATAATGAATCAAACAACGCATAGACATATTAAATGATTAAGATAATCTTACTTGATTAAAACATGAATTGAAGGAAGTACAATAGGGTTTTGAGGCCGTAAAATCGCCCCTAATAGCTGCTAAACAAACTAGGGTTCATCCCTTTCTTTTACTCTAAAGTTACATACTTAAAACCCTAAAAACGGATTTGTATATATAGGAAAATCGCTGTGACGGTGTCACATTTTAATCGTGACGCCGTCATGAATATAATATTCTAGATAATGGGTTGGGTCGTACGTTCTGACGCCGTTTGGAGATCTTGTGACACCGTCTTGAGATGGGTTGTGAAGCCGTCCTGAGATGGGTTGTGACGGTGCCACGTGTAATCTGTGACGCTGTCTCCAGCTTCTGAGTAGAAATTCTTGAGAGATGTTGGTGTAGGTCTGTAGACTTGCCTGTTTCTTCTCCAAATGAGCCTAAGTCACGTGTATTTCCTCCAAATGCCTTCCAAATGCTAAATACCTGAAAAGGAACGATTAAGTACCTATTTTGGGCATAAATGCATGATTTAAGGGGTTAAACGACCTCAAAAAAGTGTATAAAATGACACCTCATCAAATACCCCTACACTTGGGATTTGCTTATCCTCAAGCAAATGGGCTTTTCTACCTAGACAATAGCAATATGAGGGTTATTTTACCTACTTTTTAAAGTATTTTACAACACAACCTTCTAGACTTGGTAATTAAAAACACGGAAAGTATATACTAGCACCTCACATATGTGTTTAGGATTCTCTCTTTGACTCGGTTGTATAATAAATTATAACATAAGGAGGAAATGGAAAATCAACACTCATTACCTGTCATAGCATATAAATTACCATAGTCTTGGTAAATGATCAAACCTCTACCGCTAGGCGCAAGCATTATTCATTACTATCTAAGAGGTCTTTTTAAAAGGTTATGGGGTGTAGGTGTAAGATAACATATAATGGAAACAAAAACGGATGGGATACATTTTGGTAGCTTTGGGTGAATTTGAAGTGGAAAGGTTAGCTAATTATTTATACAAATACATGCTGGGTTGGTTGCTAAGCCAAGACTCGGACGAAGATATACAATATCTATACAACTCTACATCAATCTTCTTCTTTTTCTTTTCTATATTTTTTTTGAATAACATAATACATCATAACTTGGGGTTTATAACACGTACCCCTACACTTGAGCTTTTACATGCTCGATATTTACAATCTAACTAATGACCCGATTTGAGGTGGATCAAAATAACATGGAGATCATCTAACAAATGTATGGGGGTATTGACTTAACTTTTCTTCCCCATTCTTCCATGAAATAACCATGAATCTTAATCGTCCCAAAACTGTATTTACAAGGATAAGGACTTAGTAACCGTGTACTCAATAACTAACTTGGGTTAAAACAATAATGTACTAAAGGTGAGTATGTACAAGGTAACCTAAGGCGATTTAGGTGTAACGATTGGTTTAAGGATAACAATGTTCTTTATTAATAGTCCGGCTTAACCAGAAAATTGCAAGAACCGTGAAAAAGGTTAGGCTCGGAGGTTTGTACTAGGGGTATCCTACACTAAAAATGAGTGCATGGCAAGGGTGTGGGAGAGTTATATGATCGGTGTGACCATCATAACAATTACAGGTTTAAAACATGGGTTAATCCTAATGCCTCTTATCAAGCAAATCCTAATACTTACTATGCGGTCTCGGGATGCATCACAAAAACAAGTTCTAGAATTTAATATACTACCGGTACACTCTCATAATCCTAAAGTAACCAATACCAATGTTCCAGAAAAGGCGACAAAACTACGCATACACATCCGTAACGACGGAATAGACACACATGATTGCTCACTACTTAACTCGAACAAGCTAATGGTATAACATCTAAGGGTGAACCTCACATTTTGAGGGGGTGGAACTTGAGGGTTTTTTTCTTAGTAATATAAAATTCCTATCCACTGGGTCAAAAATCACTCTTTTGATATGTTTCGGAATATTACCCATCCACTTTTATAAGGAAAGCAAATGACAAATGAAAGAATAGTTTCTAAGGCTTATTTTCCCCCTACACTTAAGTTGAACATTGTCCCCAATGTTCTATAGAAGTACCCATAAAAATGAATAAAGGGAAAAGAAAACAAGGAAAAGAAACTAGTACTCCCCTGGTTTGCTTAATAATGGAGAAGAAACATGCGATAACTGGTTAAATCGTCATCCAAGAATAGTCCAAATGAAACTTCCTAAGAACTTCCAAGCTTCTTCTCATCAAATATAACATGTAATCAATGACAAAGACATACACCAATCCATAAACATATCTAAAACCAAAAACCCAAATAAAAAATTTAAAACATCACCACCTACCCTCACTTATCCTCTCAAATACAACACAACAAATAAAATAATTAATAAAACCTCATAAATCAAAAACCATAACATCATAAAACAAAACACCCCACCACCCCCCAAACCTAAAACACTCCAATTTCTAAATAATCTCCTACCTCCCCACATCCCCTACCCCTTATACTATATCATTAAACTACTTAATACCAAACTATCCCCTTTCAACCCTAAATATCCCCCTCCCAAAAATAAACATCATCCCAAAACCATCCAATCAACACACCTAAACAACAAACCCCCACTCTCCACCCCATATCAAATCCCCCAACCACCACATACTCCCCTCCCATCCAACAACCCCCCAACAAACCCCATCAGTCCCAATTAACCCCCCATTTCATCAACCCCAACCCCAAAAACAAATCCCCCAACCCAAATACAATCCCAACCTCATCTAAACCCCCCCCACCCATCCATCAACCCAACTCTAACCTCCCCATCACTCCACCCCTCCCCTCCACCCCCCCATCCCACACCATCCTCCCCTACCCACCATTTAATCACCCTCCTCACAAAAACAAACAAAACTCAAAATACTCACCTCCACTCCTACCCCTACCAACCTATATACTCATATACCCTACCAATCAACCAATTCAAAAACAAACTCTCTCAACAACTCTTATTTTCAATCAATAATTCTAAAATTACCCCACACACCTACACTTAACTCACCTAAACCACAATTTATCCCCATAACACACTAAAAATTTATTAAATACCCTAACCAATTCATAAAACCAACTTACCACATCAACCCCAACAACAAAACCTTAACCATTTACATTAAACCTCCAAACCCTCTACACCACCACCAAAAACATTACACCAACCCCTTCAAGCTACCTCCCACAACTCCCAAACCCACAACACATTTACCCATTCTAACCTCCTACCCAACACTCCACACCAGAACTTTTTAATCCATTCCACAACACTCTTCTTACAATTAAATACATCCACCAAAATAAACCCCTAATATCTTACCCACCTATCACACCAACCCACCTAACACCCCCAAAACCAATCACCATCCACTATCAACCAACCCCACTATCTCAAAATTCCATGTAAACCCACACACACCAATCTAAGTAATTTACTCACATATCCACCAAAACACAACCCTTGATTAACTCTTTACCAACAACACACCACCTACTACCCACCAAAACCACTAAAACTTAAACCACATAATCCAAAAATAAAACCCCCAGACCCCCTTTGTGCTCCCCACTTGTACGTCAATTAGAGACCTAATACCTCATCCAATTATGCGCTCACACTCATCACACCAACTGTACCCACCCTCGTGTGATCGTGACAGAAATAATATATACCCCACTCTCAGACACGTACCTATCTGTCCAATCGGCTAGTCTTTCTCTGTATGTCTATCAGATGTGTACCCTAATTTGATGTGTGTATGACCACAACATATATAGTCCTCCATGTTCTTCATCCCGAGCTGATATCCTATACTCACCTCAATGTACCTGTGAAACTCCTCACGCATCGTTCATGTGACTAATGTGTGTTCTCTGTAGTATACTTATCACACCAGAAAGTAGAGATCCTCATCTCTCAGTTAAGTAAGCGACAAATTGTGTCACACTGACAGACTCACCTATTTGGATACACACCTTAATAACACTATCATAGAGTACTCCCTCTCTCAGTCACACAAACTATCCACTGTACACTCTTAACTAGAGTGATAAGAAGATACACACTACTTGGGACAAGTCCTATCCCACTCTAAAGATTGTACCACTAGAGTGTGTGTATCGCATGTAATTGTAACCAGTAATGTGAAGACTGTTACAAACACCCAACTGTGTCCGTCTACCGTCAAACCTTCACTACCGTGTCCTCACTGTATGTGACAAATTCACCCTTGACAAGATCTAAACATCAATATGCTGATATCACTCCTAATTATTTGAGTCATATATCGCCCTCTCCCCATCACATCTTCTCATCCTCGTTCTGACATCAAGACTGATCTCTAGACTAACAATCACAGATTCTCACTGTCAACTTACTACTTAGATGTCTTCCTCGCAAGATCAGATATCGAGGAGTCTCTCACCTGCTTACTAACTCCAAAACATTGTGTGCGAAATCACTACATGAAATCACCTCTAACTACCTTCTGCTTTGTATCCTACAGTCTGCTCATCCAAATCCCATACTAATCAATACCTCCTACCTCCATTCTAAATTTCTAATTCACTTTTTGTCTTGAGGTTACTCTTCATACAATGTGAACCCTAGTTACTCCGTTGCCTCTACTCATCCAACGCTAAAACCAAAATAAACTCCCCATTCATTTCACTGAAAGTCCTACGTGAACCTCAAGAAAAGTCATCCAAAGCAACAACCCAATTAAACACCAAATCCGTACCAATAATATACCCACTTTCTCCATACACTCATGTATACTATCCTATAGAATGTCTCCGTGTGTAGATCTCTGTATAATCTCAACCACAATCATTCTTACTACACCACCTCCCATTGATGCTGTAAACATCCGAATCTATTATTATGTAAAATTCTGAAGATGATGTAGCCAATTAGTCTAAATCTAACAACTGAGAACATACATCTAGAAATTAACTTAGAGAAAGTACTCTAAGTCACACTATGAAATAATGTATACTGCAACATCATGTATCCACAAACTCATCCCTGTAATTAGCATCAATGGTGGATGACTCTGTGTTCATCACTCTGTGTGGCTCACAGACCTACACCTCTCACCTACCCTCTCTCTCCCCTCATAGTATATCTCTAGTGATACCTCTTCCTGTCCTCCTCTAAATACTATAACACAAACATAGTACCTCCGACTCTACAATGAACTCACTGTGATAGCTGTTCCACCAAAAACTCTACAACCCATATACCATTCATATATTAGTGAGGTCTACATACTCACTCATTAGACTGTCCTAGATCGACATCACGTGACAAATAACACAGCTTACTCTCCATACACTCCTTCCATGTACCAAATCATTGTTCATACATCTCACCACACAATAACCACTAATGAATATACAAGAAAAACTTAAGTGTCTATATGATGCCCCAAGTTGAGAGTACTAATCACATGCTCACATGCCTATCAGTACAATCACAACAAAGCACTAATTACTTACACCTAAGACCAGACCTCCCTAACCACTACACATAAAAGACTAACTAGAGTGAACTGCTCAACTCCTAACATCCGTCTAGAGCCACCAGTATACTCTCACACACTCTAATATAACACTATCCCACACAGACAGTTCAGAGAGTGTATCTACACCTGTGTGTTGAATAATGCATCTCTCTCCCAAGTTCCCACAAACTACCATATCTAATTAATTGCACCATCCACTTTTATGACCTGTGCTCATCACCATACATACTACTGTCACTTATTATATTCCTCTGAAGAATCTGTTACATGAGATGCCTCACAATATAGTGTCACCATTAATTATTTGACTCCAGAGTCAATCACCTCCAGAGACAAGTCTGTAACCAACTCTGTCCATATAATGCACATCTTCAATGTGTACACCACCAAAATCACATACGATATACCTGACCACTAAGACGAACGTCCTCGTGTACACAACGTACTTGTCTAACAGACCTCTCGCATATCCTCTATGTTGAAATCATCATTAATGTAATCCATCACCATGTCAGTGTCAAAACTAAAAAATATATCACTGTCACACCTCATCATAGTCTGCACCGATACACACCCACGTGTCTCACACTTCACACACAGATACTACTGTGCTGTGACTGTGAGCTTGAGTAGTACCAAGCGCAATATCTAAATGCCTAATATATTATAAGATTGTGTGTGTTAAACATACTCGTGAGTATACACACGCAAGTGAGTGTGACACTCCCTCACAACATGCTGACTCAGACTATGACTACACTCACTCTATGATCTACATCTCAACCCGTGATACACACCCTCCTCTATGTTTACATCATATAGTGATCTCTGTAGTGAGTCCTCGCAACTAGATACTAGAGAGTGGCGCTTAGTGCATATATCTCTTCTGTAGTCTCTCCTACCTACGTCTCACAGAGATGTACCACGAACCAGAGTGTCAAGATGATATCATTTATGTAATGACGTACAGTCTCGTGCTCAGAGCAATAAATGTTGTGTGCGCTACACTCAGGATCACTGAGTGATAATCTGTATGTTATCACAGAGATCTATGACAATATCAACAAATGTCGTCGCGTGTACTGTCTTATCCACGTATTCAATACCAATATATATCTTGATGACTATGATTACATGTCGCGTGTTCTCTGGAGTAAGAACACTGTGCGCATCACCCAACACTCTGTGAAGATGGATCAGCTAGACTAAATAAGGAGAGGTGCCTCTAAAAGTGTCACTCTCATGGGTAAGAGAGAATCCAACTCGTAGCTATAAGAGTGTGGAATTATACGTAATCTGTAAGTCTACCTCTATCTTGCTGTAAGTCTGTGAAATATGTAGCGAGTTGTCGGTGTGTGTTTGTCAAGATACTCTAATATCTGAGAGTCATGCTCCTAGCCTTTTATCAGACATGTGCGACTATTTATAAAGGTTATTACAAGTCCTCTCTCACGATGTACAAAAGTGTTCAGTATGACAGTGTGGTACGATAGTTATATCGATTTATACACAAATCGATGTGTAGTATAAGTCTGAAAAGTCATATTGCTATTATCTACACGAATAGGATAGTCACTTCCAATACTTAGTTGCACCGTATGTGCATATCTGGCGCTAAGGATGATGTCATGTATATGTGAGCTACTCGGGCTGTGTAAAAGCGGTGGTGATATAGTGTATTCTACGTTACTTGTGTGTCTCATTGAGTATTGTTGATAAGGTATGTGCTAAGTCTATAATTCATAAGAATCATCGACACTAGTCGCCGAGTGTAGACGCATGAGTAATAAGAAAAAGATGCTCGCGAGAGAGTCCTGCTATAAGATTGTCACACGCATTACACTCCCGCTAGTGTCACACTACTGGATATCCGTAAGTCGCACATTTCATTATAATCTCTACCAGAGCTCTTGAGATATTAATTATGCAGGTGTTGATAGTCTGGACAGATCTGGTCACTGTACGCAGAGACTTAGAATATGTGAGATCTATGTCATCGAGAGCGCCTATGTGAGTGAAGTATGTGTCATGTACACACAGTGAATGTATATTCTGTTGAGTGATATCGACGAGTGAGAGCGTACACCCAATAGTTGAAGAACGTAAGTACTCGTACAGAGGCGCATGATAGCCACGTAATAGACGATGATATTGAAGATGATGTCTGAGTTGAAGCGTAACAACAAATACTAATTAAAACCATCATAGTATTACATCATGAAATCATTAAAGAAAAAAATCTAAACCCGAAGAGTTGCATATAACTAAACAAAAAAAGAACCTGACTTGTGTTTCCGTGTTGCTAATAAAGAAGGGAACAAAAGGAATTGACTATTGAACTGAAAGTTCCCTCATCAGTATCCATAGATATACCTGATAAATTAACACCAAATAGAGATACATGGACTGAATCTAGATATTGAAAAATTGTGTGTACAACACATCAACATATATACACTCCTCAAATCTCAAAATTGGTGGGAATTATAAAAAGTTCAAAACGAAGGCATGCTTAGAAAGCTGAGTCGTGTATATTAGCTGGATAAAACATACGGTAGACAGATGTGTCAAACAGACGCTTTGAGTGCAACAGAAAGTTACTTTTCTTTGACGTCTTTCATATTCCTCTAGAATGTTGTGGTTCAGAAAGAGAATAGAATTTGCTAGGAGGTAATATCTTGAATTACAGCATTCAGTTCCTCAATAATGGAAGGCGCCTATAGAAGAGCACAAAACTTTAATAAATATATAGACCTCACAATTGATGTACTAAAAATATAACTTTAAAACCAAACCTAAATAAACTCCTGTTTAAGAGCCAGAGTAATAACTGCAACTGATTTCTGTAACTCTCTTGGCGGCTGCCAACTGTTGGCGATGGTTCTCCGCCACACTTTTAGCTTTTGAATTGTTAAGAATAATAAACACAACTCATGAATAAAAGACGGCGATTTAACTTTGAACTTTCCAATAAAGAAAACCTACAACTCTGCAAGGGTGAGAAAAAACATACAGTTTTCAAAATGTAAAGTTGCACCCAATGCAAGTTTTGCTTGATGTTTGATTACTGTTTCCATCTCTTTGATCTAATAATAAAAATAAACGAAATGGTGTTGACTTTAACTCCCAATAAGCAAGATTATTGCATATCAAAAGTGTTCACATTTAAATCTATAAACATTTAAGTTCTCAACATCTTTAGTGAAACCACATCTTCTTCTTTTCCCAGTGATTGTAATCTTGACCTCTTTTGATCTAAATATCAAAGCATATCATATAATGGAAAATATATAACTCGTAACGACATTGAGACAAAAATAATAGGAAATAGGGTTACTCACTGAAGCGGTTTTGCATCTCGGGTAGTTTCCGTTTTTCATGTTGTGCTTCATTAATAAGATTCTCTGAAACTTTATCGGCAGATCATAGGTAAGGACAGTGGTGTTGCTTTATGTACTGAGGTCAACATAAACAACAGAAAAAGAGAAAGATTTGTTCAGGGAGAGAATGAATTGGTATCTAAGAATACTTAAATATAGACAGAAAAGAAACATTATCACCTGAAAATTTCTTCCCTAAAGAAGTAAGTAGTGCAAGCCGAGTACCAAGTTTAACACAAAGGGCCCTTATAGCCTTTGTGTTCGCAGACATTAGGGTATGTTTCAAGTAAGATAAGAGACACGATTGATAAGGCCAGCCATGAGTATGTGAACTTAATGATTGATTTCTTGAAGAACCAACCAGATTTAACAAAGTTTCAAGATTTACAATCAATCAAGGATGGCGTAGGGCCATTTTACAGGAACCCAAACCTGAGTGTGACCAGTTGGTCCATTAAGCATAGCAACATTGAAGAACCCAAGGCCTTAGGTTTTTCTACCAGTTCCTATCATGTGACGCAAAAACAAAAATTACATATATGTGATTGATGTTTCCAACCTATATATTTTTGTTTGTTATTTATAAACTCCCAACAAATTTTAGTGAGATTCTTGTAATATATAATTCACGATCTAGCCAAACTGTCTAAACTAACTGAGATCAAATTCTAACTAAAAAAAAGAGAAAAAAGATATAAGCATAGGAATTACCTTATATAATTTACTTTTGACAAAAACTTCATAACTAGAAACACAATGGTATATACCTTATATATAGTCGAAACACAAAGATTAGCAAGCTTTTTGGGTTTGAATCGTGATGTGTGTTTTTACAGTATTAGGGTTTATGATGAATAACGAACGATGAGTAGGTTTTAGAAGATATTGATAATTCTGGATTAACTTAAAAACTATAATTAAGGAATAGATAATTATGAAATTCCAAAATGCGGATGAAAGGCTTTTTATTGTTTTCGGTTGAATATCTATTAGGAAATGCAATTATCTATCACAAATTGTTGGTTGGTCCATTGGTCGAGCACTTTGCTTCGGGATGAATAGACCCGGGTTCGAACCTAGATATGGTTAATATTTTTGATAAATATCTGAATTTTACAGCAAGAATGGTGCCATGTCAGCATTGTTTGCGCCATGTCATTGTTGAGGTGGCATCCAGTCATTAAATTATATTTATACAGTCATAATTAGCCCCATATATATGTTATATATATATATATATATATATATATAGTGGCATTTTCTTTGCAGAACCACTTTTTTGTATAGAACCTACAGAACTAGCATTTTTACTTCTAATAATGCATGATGTACATCATATCAATGTAGGATGACATTTTTGTAAATAATGTAAATTTTTTATACTAGAAATTTGGTAAAAAGGGTACAATTGGTATTATAAAAAAAATTCAAAAACACAACTGATCATGGATTAGATTGCAAAAATTAAGGAGCGGTTCCTTTAAAAAAATATTACTCCACTTTAACTCTAACCCTATTTTCTTTTATAATTCTCTTAATATTCTTAATCATCTCTCCATCAATCCTAGCCTCCACAACAAAAATATTATTTCTCTTTGTTCCATCTGAAACTAAAGAAACATCATCAACCCCTTTTCTATGATAAATTTTTTGACAAACTCACAATTATAGCCAGAAATATACCTTATCACCGAGTCACAAGTCAATATTTTGATTGTTGTTTGGTTCCCGAGTCACAAGCTGAGATGTTGATTGTTATTTGATTCCCAAGTCACCTTTTTATCTGGAAGGACCATGGGTTCTTTTTGAATACATAGAAAAAGTAATTAAAGAAAACAGGCATATGGTAATTGTTGTGGCAGAAGGTGCAAGACAGGATCTTGTTGCTGAAAGTTGAACGGCTGGTGGCAAGGACGCTTCTGGGAACAAGGTTTTAGATGATATTGGTTTGTGGTTATCTCAAAAGATCAAGGTAAGCAACATAAGTAGCTTTTGAGGATTGCTTATTTAAACTGGTTATATCTGATTATTTGCTAGTGGAAAAAGGTATTTTGAATAACCACTTTGAAGTTGCTTACTCCAAATAGCTTCAAGGAATTAATAAGAAAGTTTAATAAGAAAAATGCTTATTAGAATGGCTAATATGTTGATATAAGCTATTTGGAATAAGCAACTACAAAGTGCTTATTCAGATCATCTTATTTCATTAGCAAATAAATAGATATAACCAGTTTGAATAAGCAATCCTCAAAAACTTTGCATCAAAACATAATTAAGATCCCAAACCCCCTTGTTATTATAAATAGAACTCCGTATCAGCTAAAATATAAAGCGTGACTTAGTTCTGTGTTTTGTTGGAAAGTAAAGTTTTATAATTATTAAGTTAGTATAATATTCAATGGATGGCTTTTCAAGAATGGTTATTATCTATTGCAACTGAATAAGATAATCACAAGCAACGGGAAACAAAGACTCAGGTTGCAGCCATGTTAAAGAAATGTAGATGGTTAATTGGAAACGAATGCGATCAGAGGCGATTTAAGTCTTACGAGGTAGCTTATATTTATTTAATGATCTTCTTTCCCTTGTTTCTTTTTGTCTTTGACTTTCTAGTATCTTTAACTTTGATTATTTTACAGTAACAATATTTTCTTTAGTTTCTAATCTGATTTACGACCTTTTTATTAGGAAAACAAAATTGTTTTTATTTGGTCTTTAAAAACGATGTGTTTAAAGGGTTGATACAGTACCTGGTGTAGACCGTTTTCTATTTTGGCTCAATCATTTTTGTTGGATGTTTATAGGTTGATACAATACCTGGTGTAGACCGTTTACTTGATATGATACAATACCTGATATGATACACTAACTGGTATTGTCAATTTATATATCGATTTGAAAAGGGTGAAAGTTTACGAAACATTCTATCAATCGCTTAGGGCGTTAAGTTTAAAATACGATAGAAGCTATATCTTGTGGATACCATGTATATATGTTATGGGTGTCCATATCTGTTTTATGATTGATATAAAATCAAATGGAATGGTTCATATGTGTTTTATGATTGATTGTATTTGTTAAATGAATTGTTATAAGTGGGAGTTTTAATTTGGTTCGCGGATACATTATATATGAGTGCACATAGAGGTGCTAAGCTGGTCCGCAGTGTAAGCATTTGTTCAGGCCCTAATAGCTTTGAAACGAAATATTTGAAACATACATGCACTTAACACTAAACCATAAAATCTCTTTGACATACATGCACTTAGCACCGAAACATACCTGCACTTAGCATCGAAACATACCTGCACTTAGCATTGAAACACACATGCACTTAGCATGTTTTCTTTCATGAGTGGTTATTATTTGATTGTAGCAGGTAGTGCATATGTGTTTTAAGGTTGTGCATATATGTATGCTAGTTATTACGATTAAAGAAATCTGTTGCGTATTTGTTTGTACTTTAATTGTATTTTTGTATGGTTGTATCAGATGAAGATGATGATAGCAGTGAAGACCTAGAAATGGATGCATAAATAAATACATGATAATATACGTTTTTGAAGAAATATCGTCATTGCATATGTATTTTTTAAACTTGTAATCAAATGACATGTGACATAAAGTATATGTTTTTTGGATTATTATAGTGGTTTTATTCTTTGATTTTTGTTAAAACCTTCAAAAGTATAACTGTAATGTATACATAAAGAAAGATTGGTTGATTGATCATAGTTAATTATAGCAAAATAAATTAAGCAAATCTACATTAAAAAGGCATAATATAAAGGAAAACATACATGCACCAATGCTATTTAAGACATCTGTGCTTAAACAAATAAAAAAAGTAAAAGCAAACAAAACAAAAAAATGTTTAATTAAATTTCCTAAAATCTTGGTATTAAAAAACGTTTTTTGAATAAAAAAATAAAATAAAATGCTTTTTTACAATTATACCTTTTTAAATTAAATAAAAAGCTTTAAAATAAAAAAAATTTGATTGGCCTAAAAGGGTTCTGTACAAAAAGTGGTCTGACAAGAACGGTATTATATATATATATATATATATATATTATATTATATTATTTTTAAAATATATATATTATTCATATATATATATATAATATATATATATATATATTTATTATATATATAGAGTTAGGATCAAATAGAAGAAAATTAAAATGAGAATGATAAGAAGAAATCACAACCACACATTTTAGATGGACTTACAAAAATGGATGCATCTCCCCTTAAAATTCTCTCTCCTATTTAAAGGAGCCTTCTTTGCAGAACCATTTTTTTGTACAGAACCTACAGAACCACCTTGGACCAATAGAAATTTAGTATTTATATTTAAATGAAAAGGGTATAATAGTAAAACATAATTTTCTTTCTATTTTTGAATTTTTTTTAAGTAAAAAACGTTTTTTAAGCCCCTAAATTTTCGAAATTGTTTTTTTCTTTAATTCTTTTTATATTTTGTACTTTATTCAGCATACATTTTTTCAAAAAAATCAAGTGCATATATGTTTTTAGCGCAATTTTTTTTGCTTATAATGCTAATTGCACATATGTTTCTAGTGTACATTCTTTAATCTTCGAACTTTATAACCAAAAACATAAACACATACATGTAACCTCTAAATTAACAAATCAAGAACATAAAAATTATTATTTTTGTTTGATATTAAATAAAATACAATTTAAAACAAAAGTATTATAAAAATCATTACAACATATATGCACGTCTTCTAAAAACATATATGCACGCCTTTCGAGAACATATGTGCACGCCTTTTAAAAAACAAATGCATTCGTAAATCATCTTCACACATCGTCTTTCATAGGATTGAGCCATCCACATATGTGCACGTCTTCCAAAAACATATATGCACGCCTCAAGAACATATGTGCACGACTTTAAAATCGCAAGTGCATTTGTTGATCGTCTTCATCACACGCCATGTATCCTATGATTGAGCCATCCTCACTGAAACAAAATAAATAAAACAAAACAAAAATTGTTGTAAAATCAAGATCATAATAGCCCATGTCAAAAGTCAAGATCATACTAGCAATGTTAGTTTACTAATTATGGCTACTACTACACAAATATTACAATTAACTAAAAGATGATGAGTTCCTCTTTTTTTCTTTGTTAATCTATATTAAAATATTCTCTTAGATTGATCATCTTTTAAATTTGGGTGAATATTAAAACATTATGATGATCAAACAGTGCGAATGGTGTCCCGAATAACCTATATGTTCATACTAAAAAATTAAACCACCGCTACTTTTGCTAATCACTACGCAAACCATTTTTTTACAAAGCACACTAGATATATACACCATAAATGCACTTATTAATCCCAACAATACACACGCATTGCAATTCATCAGTTGATTCAATTGATTCAATTCATTGGCTAATTTAATCCAATAGAAAACCAATAAAACAAAAAAGAGAACCTGTAAAGGGTAGGCCATCGTCGTTCGGTCGCGCCGACGCCGTCATCCCAATCCAACCGCTGTCACTATACTCCTCATCGAACCACAACCGTGTTGGTTCTCATCCACAACACAACCTTCGACACATAAGTTGATGTACGCGAGCAGATCTAACCGCAAACCAAAACCACCAATACCATACCCTTCAATCGAGCAAAACCAAGACTCGTAACACGAACCAATAATCGGATGTGCTCGCTAATACAGGCGAGGGTTTTGATTAAGAGGTGATTCGTGTATGAAGAAGAATAGAGGCGTGTGGGAGAGAAATAGATCCGGGTTTTGATGGAGGCAGGAAGAGTTAAACTGTTTTTGATTTTTTTACCTAATAATTATACTCCTAAATTAGTGGCAGGTTTTTAAAAATAATAAATGTAAACTGCCTATATTACCCTTTTCAGTATTTTTTTAATTGAAAAGAAATCCTTATTTTTTGTTTAGTTACACTTTTGGCACTTTCAATCACAACCATTGATCAAACTCATCAAATGGCCCAAATTAATCTAAATTGGTTCTGTAAGTTCTGTACAAAAAATTGGTTCTGCAAAGAAAATGCCAATATATATATATATATATATATATATATATATATATTACAATTATAAATCTTTAAAAGAATATATACGTAATTTCTCCTAGTTTTTTATCTCAACGTTTACGTACACCAAAAAGGTTCTGAGATCAAATTGGCTTTATTGATTAATAGGCATGGTTGGTAAAATCGAACATTAATATTTTGGCACATTGTATTGTTTCCATAAGGCCTTAAAAAATCACAAGACAATCCTGCAAACATGAGCCCCGAGCCACACTCTCAATTTTTCTTAGACCTCACAAGTCACAAACAAACAAATGATTATCTCTCGTCATATCACTTCTGATGAAATCCCCTATGAGTCTATGAAACCAACCTCACTTCACATTTTTAGGTTCAACACCTAATCGTATTGCTCAACACTACGCACTAATTATTTCTCTCATCAAAATGCTTCTACTGCCAATGGCATTGTTCAATCCTTAGACCTGGCCCAACAAAAACAATAACAGGCCCAATCACCCACGCATCCCTAGTCTAACACTGAAAGCACAACACGTATAGCCACAAGCCCAAACGTTGACAGACCAATTTAGGGGTGTTAATCGGTTGGTTATCGAGTTGTTCGGTTAGTTCGGTTTAATTTTTTCTTTGGTCAACCCTAAAATCGAACCGAACCGAAAACCGAATTTGAATTTGGTTCAGCTCTCAGGTTGACCCGAATAACCCGAACAACCCGAATTTCGCTATTTTTTTTTTAAATTAATACTTACATAAATATTCAGTAAAAAAATATTATTTGAAGTCTAAAAAGTGTTTTTTTTTTATTTTAGAATAAAATTTTAATTGTATTTATATATATATAAATATATAAAAAATATATATATTTATATGAATTTGGTTTTCGGTTCGGTTTTCGGTTCGGTTTTCGGTTCAGATTGTCAAACGCATATCCAGCCCGAGAACAAAATTAGTAGTTCGGTTCGGTTTTATCAAATTCGGCTCGATTGTTTTCGGTTTCAGTTTTGCTTTAATCGGTTTTTTCGGTCATTCTGCTCACCCCTAGACCAATTTCGTTACAATGCTTATTCAGATAATAAGTAGGGCTGTAGGGGGTGAGCAGAAAAACCGAAAAAACTAAATAAATCCAAAACCAAAAACGAACCGAACCGAAAATAACCGAACCAAACTAATAACCAAACCGAATTTGCCAAAACCGAACCGAGCCGAACTACGAATTCGGTTCTCAGGTTGGATATGGGTTTGGCAGTCTGAATCGAAAACCGAACCGAAAATCAAATTTATATAAATATATATTTTTATATATTTATATATAAAAAGATCAATAAAAATTTAATATAATATAAAAAAACACTTTTTATTTAAGAAATAATTTCTTTTCTAAATACCTACGTAGCTTCTTTTTTTAAATAAATATGTAATTCAGGTTATCTAGGTTAATCCAAAAACCAAACCGAATTTAAATTTAGTTTCCGGTTCGGTTCGATTGAAATCTAGTTCGATTCAGTTCGTTTTCAAGTTGACAAAAAAAATTTAACCGAACTAATCGAACCGAACAAACCAAATAACCCGATAACAGAACCGATCAACACCTTAATTTTAAGTGTTTCCCATTAATTAACCAATATTTTTAGACTTCGACTTTTACAGAAACACGTGTGTGTATCTGTTCGGGGTTTTTCTTCTCGTGTGGTTGAGTAGTCAGAGTTTTACAGTGGGTAAGGTCGCCTCGTGCAAATGACAAAACAACACAAGAAAACATTTATTGAAAATCAACACGGGGTGTTTATTCCTTTCGCGTATAATATATTTGGTTTTCTCGCACCCGAGGTGGTGAAGTTACTCAACATAGTTCAACGGGTTAAGAACATAATGATATGACACATAGATCTAAAAATGTGGTTTTTCAAAGTATTAACTTTACAATCTAAAAAGGGCTAATGACGCAAATTAATATTCGTTTGTCTTTCATCACTATGTAAATAATAAGTTATTATAATTAATAAAAATCATTCTTTGGTAAATTAGCTATCAAATTTTAACATAGACACTTCCTTTTGTTACATTGTGAAATGGATATTAATTTTGCGCAAAAGAATCAAATGAAATAAGTCAGTTAAGTTCATTACTTTTACCAAAGGAGAATCCCTTAATTTTGCGTGTGCTAAAAGTTCACCTTGAAGGAGCATTCGAATCCTGAAAAGATGTCAAACTCAAGGAATTCATATACGAGTTGTACACTTTTATACGGTTCAAATACATGTTAAATCGAGGTATTGAATTATGTTTACAAAACATGAATACTTTATTGGCAAGTCGGCAACCAATATAAAAGGAGGTAATCCATGCAATCTTTTAATTTATATACACACTATATTATTGCCGTGTAATATATAACTATTTTCTCAAAACAAAATTTTTCAATGGTGACTATTTTTTTTAAAATATCTTTACGGCTAACACAGTAAAACCAATTCCAGATTAAGAAAGAGTGACATTTATACTACGTGCAATATGATTGAATATAGATGATTCACGGCAGCGCGCAAGTTAAAATCATTGTTATAAAACAAAGTACAAATTACCAAAATTTAATGTAATTTTTATATTTTTGTGTAGGATGTTTAACATAAAGTATTTTTTTTGTTTTAGTGAATGAACAAATTAGTTAGTTGGAAAAATATGAGAATTAAAAGTGAGACCTAAAAGTAAGGTTTTGTTTTGAGTGACGTGTGAGAAAATATTTTAATTTGCGAGTGATAAAAAAAATGAAAAGAATAAAATGTTAAAATGACGTGAAATAATTCCTAAAGTGGTCAAATCAGTAGATGCACTTACTCGGAAGTAAGATACGCACAACGTATTATGTTAAGAGTGATTACACGTATCCTTTTTTCTATTTTTACTAAAATCGTGTTAAGGTGTGTTAAGGTGGTAGAAATTGTGCCGCAAAGTGTCTTAGCGACCACTGACCACCTTAGATAGGAAAATGGCAGGGCCGTCTTTAAGGGTGTGCAAGGTGTGCGACCGCTCAGGGCCCAAAAAATTTTAAAGGCCTTAAAATTGTAATATGTTAAATGTTTAAATTACTATTTACATTATATTTTATAAACGGTGACACTTTATATATACCATTCCTCTCGAAAAGCTTTTTGAAAGGCTAATTTCGCACAGGGCCTCAAAAAAAAATAATTTTGAGACGGCCCTGAAAATTGTAATTTGATTATATGTTTGTATTTAATGAGGAGAGTTAAATGTAAACTTAATTTTTTTTAAAAACCACATAGCTGTTTGGGTATTTGTTGATATCACCAACGGGTATTATTGTAAATAGAAATTTTATTTCCTCCTACTATAAACTCCAACTTTTATGCCTATTACTCATAGAATCCTAACAAAGTGTCAGAATTGACGGTTTGGATGCAAAGAGAGAATAAGTGGAGAAAAAATATATAATATTCTTGTGTGTGTATGAGGATATGTAGGAATATAATGTAAAAGGATATAGCAAAGCTCTATTGTAAATAGTTTGTTAGAATCAGTTTAATTAATCTTGAAACAATGTTTTAAAAATTGGTTTTTAAATTGACCTGGCCGAGTTATCGGGTCACGGTTCAACCGGGTTTTTCGGCCGAAACCGGCTTTCGGTCACCTGACCGGTTCACGGTTCAACCGGCTGGGTCAATCCAGGTTTTAAAACATTGCTTGAAACAAAGGTTTCTGTTGCTGGTGGGTGGGTACATCCCTAGTGGCGGTCCTACACAGGGGGCAGTGTGGCAGCTGCCCCCACAAACTTTTTACCGTGTAGTGTAATTTTGTGATGATGATACTAATATATGTATCTAACTACGCAATAAAGATAAAAGACTTTGTAGTTATACAAGAAAATGACTGTTGTCCTAGTGGTTATGCAGTTTTTTACTTTTCTAATAGATCGTTGTTTGATTCTTGCGTGATGCACTTTTTCTCTTATTAAGTTTTATGTTTTTGCTAATTCTTTTGTTCTTTTTAAATAACTATGTAACAAACATGCTATAAAAACAAACTTAAACTTTATACTATGATGGTGATTTTTTAGTTTATTTTACAGCATAATAACTACATATACAAAAGTGTTTTAGTGAACTTGTACTAAAGACACGTGGAAACATCCAAAAGATCTTTTAAGTTTACGTGTGACATTGCTATGCCTAATTGCTTATAAATTTAAGAAATTGTATCTGCTATTTGTATGAAAATGGATATCACACTAAGATCAAATTTTGTGCAACCTAAAATCTTCTTGGTTCAAATTTAAGGTTTAACCTGAACAAAAATAATTTCAGTCGAGGACCCGACCTTATGTACATACATTCTTTATTTTTGCCCTCGCTTACCAAATTTTCTGGTGATATTGCTTTGTATTTGAAAGAGGTTGTTGCGTTGTTCAAATGAATTAATTTGTATTACGTGTATGAATTTAAATAGTAACTCATACCATATCAAGCCTTATTGCCCATGTGTTTTAAGCAGTTTAATGGATTTAAACAAGTTTTGTATGTGCCACAGGGTTTTGTTATCTTTTAGTTTATCACAAATTTCTATTACGTGTATGAGTTTTTTTATAACGTACACTTAATTTGCTTATACACCAAAACGTAATCGTATGAGAAAGTTGGTTTATGTTTAGAACAAGCTAGGATGGTGTGGATCGCACTTTGTTGCGATTTCATACGTATACCTTCTTTTCTTTGTCTGCATACAACATACTTTTTTAATATACTAACATTGTGAACTCATCAAATTTGGTTACGGACGATTCTATCAAACATATTGGATTTCAACTTTTGCCTAAAAAAGTAAAAACGTTCATTTATGTAAAATTGCACTTTATTAGTATTCATGTAGGCTAGCTGCTATATAAAATGATCGCTTTGTCACATAAAATCACACCCATTGCACGCGCTAAACTCAATATTTCACATCAAATCAAGATTCACCAACCCACCGGCCACCATATCTCCGTTGTTCAACACGACTTCTGACGTTACGAAGCATCCATAATCCCTGAATTGATCGAAGAACATCTTAATCTTCACACTAGCTTACTCATAAAAGGTACGCTTAATGCGTGTACTCTATGCATGTACGTTTAGTTGTAAATGATGTTGAATTTATTTATACATTTATGACGATCAATAACGCAACTAGACTTTGCATGCATGCATGCATGCATGTTTTCTTAATCCTTGTTGATCGAGTCTTGTATTTATCATTTTAATTAGTAAACACATTATACATATTAAAATTAGTTTTTATCACTATTATATTGTTTTTTTATCCCGCCAGTCCTTCCTCCCACCCATTCTCATATTTCCTTCTTTCTATTCTAAAATGTTTCTTCCATTTTCTACCAAAAACAGGTTCTATGTAGTGATTTTTTATTATTTAAATTACATTGAGAATTCAAGATGTTAAATTGTTTTACTAAAAAGCATTTGTACTAACTTATGCAGAAGGATTTACAAAATTACCTGAGGTGAAGTTGTAAAGTAAAAAACTAAAACAAGAAGCTTTTTGATAACAGGTATTACATGTTGGTATATATAGTTGCAGGTTTCTAAAATATATACAGATTATTAGAAGCATAAATTGATGGAAATAATATTTATAAGTTATTTTTGTTCTTCAAACATAACTACTTTACTTTTTATTTAATCAAGTTATGATTATGTATTGTCTATGATTTACAAGAAAAAAAAGATGGGAAAAGAATGAAGAATGGAGTAATAGATGGAATGGAGAGCGAGCATATTTTTTGATTTTTATATAATAGGTAGACTTTTGAATACCATACTCAAAGAAGCATACTTTTGTCCTTGTTTTAAAAAAGAAGCATAGATATGGAATTGACTCCTATATGTAAACTCTTGATGGCACCCAAAAAGTAATACCGGATTAGGAGTAATATACAGAATATTGTCTTATAATATTTGTTTTTTACATCTTACTACATCAATACTGTTTTATATTTGCTTTTTACTATTTTTAATAATTAAGTAAGCAATCTACTAATACATTCATGGTGTTATCTTAATGAACTATATAATAAAACAAGTTTAGTTATGATTATGTATTGTCTATGATTTACAAGAAAAAAAAGATGGGAAAAGAATGAAGAATGGAGTAATAGATGGAATGGAGAGCGAGCATATTTTTTGATTTTTATATAATAGGTAGACTTTTGGAATACCATACTCAAAGAAGCATACTTTTGTCCTTGTTTTCAAAAAGAAGCATAGATATGGAATTGACTCCTATATGTAAACTCTTGATGGCACCCAAAAAGTAATACCAGATTAGGAGTAATATACAGAATATTGTCTTATAATATTTGTTTTTTACATCTTACTACATCAATACTGTTTTATATTTGCTTTTTACTATTTTTAATAATTAAGTAAGCAATCTACTAATACATTCATGGTGTTATCTTAATGAACTATATAATAAAACAAGTTTTAATGATGGTATTTGAAACTTTCAAATATTTCTTTTTATGTTATTCTTATCAGTTCTAATGATTAGGAGAATGGTGTGTTTGAGAATATTGTGTGGTTTGCTAGGTGTATTTACTATTTTTTTTTTATAAATCTTAAACAAAAGTTCTTTACTAATTTTGTTTTATAAATTGGTTTTTTTAGATATTGTTGCCAAGAGAAGATGTCACGTGACCGCTCAAATGTACATCCTGCAACCGCGGTGGAAATAGAGAATACCATTGTAAGTTGGCACATACTTTCTTTCTATCTTATTTGAAACAAAAAGACTTTTATTCAATAAATAGTATTTATTTATTATTATGTTTTTTCATACGATAATTAGTTATGCGAGTAATTTTTATATTTTATTTTGTTTATACAGAGCGCGGATGACATCCCACGAACATATAATTGCTTAGGAAAAATAAAAAATAATGCATGTAGGATATCTACAATTATCATTTCAGTTCTCACACTTTTTTTAGCTTTATATATGTTATTTGTAAATGTAATATGGGATATGGGTAGCCTACGTGTAGGAACCGTCGACATAAGAGCCATGCATGTCGATGTAAACATAGATTACGGAAATCTAGTAGTGGTAGGAGGCAACTTTAGCCTCCCTATTAGTTTTAGATCATCTGGCGATGCAAGTACGCCAGAATTAGGAGATTTCTCCATGTATTGCAATGTAAATATGCATCGCATCATTAAAACCACATGTAATAGCGCATTGGAAATACATGGAAGCGAACAAGTGCTTGTGTTGGCATGTGGGCCGTCCCAAACGCGCATACCAGAAGACGAAGTCATTTTTTTCCAGAAGACCCGGGAAGAAAAGAGATTGTGGATCGTGGTCATAGGGATGTTTAAATGGCACAGCGAGAATACACTCCCATTGGTTTTGAAACGCAAGAAAGGGCATGCGCGTTTCAGGTGTCGCACACGTTACGATCACTTGATTGGTCACGTGTGTTATCCATATTAGATATGCGGTGTATTTATGTATCATCTTTAGATATTGATGTATTATGTTTTAATTTAAATAAATTCATAAATTAAACTAATACGACATTTATGTAACTAACTTCCTGATTTAGGATGTCACTACAAAATAAAAGTCATTTAATGACTAAATGTTTTGCTTATTAATGAGGCAAAGAATCGTTAAAACAACATTTGTGAGCTTTGGTGACTACTGCTTTACTTGAAGAGAAAAGTAAGTAAATATTTTAACAAGATTCGGGGTATGTAATGTAAAATTCCGCGAGCAATGTATCTGCCTTGGGCTTCTTAGTTTTGTTAAGTACGAAGTATTTAAAAACTCTCTTGGGCTTGTCAAGCAGCTCAGTATCTTTTAAATATTAGTTCCTGTTTGGGGCTGTCCATTCACTTATGGTCTTTCAATTGTTGGTATTAGTTTAGTTTTTTGGTATATAGGTTAGTTTGTGTATGTATCTGCCCACCTATGCTTCATGCGTGTGTTCATGATTTGCCATGGGTCGGGATTTGTATAAAAAACAAACAAAAGAACCCGCGCGTTGCGGCGGGGCTAATTTTTTCCCGAATAATTTTTTTTACGTTTCGGGGGTTTTTTTTTGGCGATGCGTTATGGCGGGGTTAATTTTTAATATTTTCTTTTTTTTGTATGATTCGGGGAAAAAAATAATTGCCAGTGTTTAGGACGGGCTAAAAAAAAAAAAATTTTTTTCCTGATATTTTCTTTTTTTGGAACGGTTTTGTATATTTTTTTACGGGAATTTTTTGGTGTAAGAAATCGTAATTAGTTAAATGGTGAGGGTCGTTTTGTATTTTTTTTTTACTTGGGCCAGATTTTAGGCTATTATTGGGTGTTTTTATTTTTGCTAATTTTTTGCCCGAGATTTTCTCATTTTCTTGTACGGATTCGGGGCGAATTTTTTTTTGCGTTGAGACAGGTAATTTTTTCCCGAATATTTTCTTTTTTTGGGACGGTTCGATATCTTTTTATTTGGGCCGATGAATGTAAAAAAGTTGTGAACAATAAAAACTTGACGTGTTTTTTTTGTTAATTTTTTTACGGGATTTTTTGTGTAAGAAAATCGTAAATAGTTAAAAGGTGAGGGTCCGTTTTGTATTTTTTTTTTGCTAATTTTTTCCCGGATATTTCCTTTTTTTGTACGATTCGGGAATTTTTTTTTTGCGTTGGGAGGGGTTAATTTTTTCCCGAATATTTTCTTTTTTTGGGACGGTTCGATATCTTTTTATTTGGGCCGATGAATGTAAAAAAGTTGTGAACAATAAAAACTTGACGTGTTTTTTTGTTAATTTTTTTACGGGATTTTTTGTGTAAGAAAATCGTAAATAGTTAAAAGTTGAGGGACCGTTATGTATTTTTTTTACTTTGGGCCAGATTTCAGGCTAAATTTGGGCTAGTTTTTTTTTTTTACTTTGGGCCACATTTTATGCGAATTTTAGGCTAGTTTGTCGACAAATGTGTATATTAGTAATAATTTTTTTTATATGACTTATGTGTTAGGCCTCATGTTTAAAGTGTTTTTTTTGTTATATTGGTTTTTTTTAATATAATGAGTTGTACGTTTGTGACTATATCGATTATTTTAAAGTTATTAGGTATCGAAAATGTTTTCGCGGGTATTTTTTTTATCTGAATAAATCAACACTTTTGTAATATTTCTTTTTTCCATTCCTACTTTGTGCATATAAATTAAAAAATATATATATATATCGGGCTGGCCCAAAAATGACAGCCTGTTAAACGACAGTGAATCAGTCACCTAATGTGTATATT
>BQNB010035834.1:6024-50569 GCA_026074375.1 Tanacetum coccineum | reverse complement strand
TCTATTTTACATGAGTCAGTTATTAAAGATCCTAGATGAGTTTTAAATGATCTTCACACAATGCTCCCAGAAATACCCGAGTGTAGTTTCGTAAATGTCCCAGTATCAATGGTTTATTATTAGTCATCCTTTTGTTACAGATACCCAGTTAAAAATAGATATGGATTAAAGTCATTCCATAATTTAACGATTCTGTTTCTCGTTTTAGATAATGAACAATATTACTAAACGTAACAAGATTCATCTTGACTACACTTTGGGCACGACCATGCAAACATCTAATTAATTCAACGAGGGGCCTAGTAGTATCTAACTCCAAAAAGACGTGGAGGAACAAATTCTATTTTGACTACAAGTGTCATTCATGTGCTTCACAACACCTTTAAAAATAGCTTTTATAACTAAGTTATTCAGGATAGCGGTTGACTAGAATCAAGAAACGCCATTCACACATGCAAGACTTGCTTGCATCTCAAGTATGAGGATGATGTAGAAAACTAGAAGGGGGGGGGGGTTGAATAGTTTTTCCAATTAAAAATTTGTTTCAATCTTGTTAGTTGATTGTTTGAGGGATTATTAGATCTAAGGATAGTAAACATATAAGCAATTAATTTAACGTGATATGCAAACATAAATGTAAAGGATATGTGACACAAGTATTTATAGTGGTTCGGCTACAAGGTCACCTTCCTTGCCCTACTCCACTCCCCAAGTCACCTACTCGAGAGTTTAAAATCAATAGACACCAAACTCCTTTAATCGGTGAAGAAGCCTCACAACGTTGTTTACCCTTTATCCGGTACTAAGGTAAATACTGAGTCCTATTACGAAAGAACCAATCCCTCGTCGCTTACCCTTTATTCGGTACTAAGCTAAATACCGTGTCCTAATCATGGAAGGACAATCCCCACAATGCTTATCCTCAATCTAAAGGCTAGGTTCTAACAAACATAGAACCAACCTCACAATATACAATCAAAATCCTAACTTTCTACTAACTAGTTTTTCACTATACATTCTCGACACATTACAATGATAGATTTGAATGAATATAATGAACGAAATGATGACTCAAGATCAGTAGATAGATCTTCATAGGATGAGAGATACTTGCAATAAGCAAACCTTGAAGCTTGATCTCATGTGCATAAACCGGTAAATCTTCTCCAATTAAGAAAATCACCAAAACTCTAGTATAATATATAAAACATGATATGAGATCAGAGGTTAGATAAATGTAACTGAAAAGTGTATGAGAATGGATGCTTAAACAAAAGAAATGGCTTGGTATTTATAGGCAAGATTTGGTACTGTAGCATGGTTCCGCTGACTCCATCTTCACAATGGAACCGACCAGTATAACCTAATGGAACTGGCTGTCCTGTAGCCCGGTTCTGTCCGGTTCCCTCTACCAGATGGAACTAGCCAATGTAAGATGATGGAACCGGCTGCCTGACACACAATCCGAATTTTAGATTGTGTGATGTCACCTATGATGTAACTAATTTCAAAAATGATTTTTCTAGTTCATAGGAGTGTGATAGTGTTTAAAAGAAACTTTTATTAAAATTACTAAGTGTTTATATTATTCAAAAAACAAAAGTGATTATATATATTTTAACCAAAATGACTAAGTTGGTTTGTAGAAAATATATCATGTATGTTTTAAAGAAAAGACGGGTTTGCAAAGTAGTAATGATGAATGATGCAAATGATGAGTATGATAAAGATGATGAATGTATAATGAATATAGTCAAGTTAGAAAACTATTGGTTTAAAACGAATAAACTTTATTTTTTACTTTTGATGATTTTATGATTGTCATCGACAAAACACGGATAGATCGTAAAATATAAATAAATGTTTTTACGGTTTATTTGTATTAACAAGAAGATTTCCATTTGTTGTTGAAACCCGGTGTTTCATTTTGAGAATTTATTTTTGAAATGAATGGAAATCTTCCATTGTTTGGAATTTTTAAAGCAGAATCATTCTTATTCTGCAATGAAGGCATTTCTGATTTTGAGTATTTAAACGGTTTTTGAGTGACTTTGTTTTGGTCTCCAAACTTGCTTTATCGGGGTAAAACGAGAGTTTAGAGTTTCAGAAATCTTCTTTTTCTTATTTAAATCACTTGAGTTAAAAATCTTTTGAGGAGTATGTGTTTTAAAATTTTGAGATTTCTTAAAAAACTTCATATCTTTTTTCAATTTGTAAACTGAGACACTCTCTTTGGAAGTGATTTAGAAGATTCACCCGTGTAAATCTTTGGTGAAACACTAACTTTTGGTGTTATGAAATTTGAAACTGGAGATTTCTCTTTGTCCCGGTTTAGAGCATCAAACTTTGCTTTTAGGACATTGTATGATATTCTCAACTCGCTATATTCTTTTTGGTTTGAAAAAAGATCTTGTGATGCCAACTTTGATTCTAAAGAAGCAATTTGTTTCAGAACCTAATCTTTTTCAGCTTTAAATTCTTGAATCTTACGATCTAATTGTCGTTCAAGGACAACTCTTGCTTTTTCAAGTTTTTCAAAATAAGTCTCGAACTTGTCCATTTTCTTTGAAAAATCGAATTTGGCAACCTCAAAATCTTTTTTTTTGTTGAGCTAAAATCGTTTCGAGCTCCTTAATCTTTGTTTGAAAACTTGATGTTTTATTTCCGAAAAGAATCTTTTTCTCCCCAGATTCTGAACATTTGAGGAATCAGAATCATACAAAGATTTTTGAAGGAAATCATTTGAGATTCGAGTGTCAGACTTTTTCTTTTTCATTGATTCAATCTTTTGAAAAACTTTTTCAAACTTTTTATCCACAAATTTAGACAACTGAGACTTTAAATTTTCTATTTCGTTTAGAGAAAAGTTTGAACTTTGTGTCTGAACTTGTGACTTTTTGATTGAATCAAACAAATTTTTGTAGACCAAATTCAAGTGTTCATGCTCTTTAATTAATGAATCCACTTTATGTTCCAACTCAATGCTTTGAGTTTCAAACTCATCAAAATCGAACTTAAGTTTGACGTCATCACATTGATTAGTTTCATCAATTGAACTTTGAATTGACTCAAACAAATCTTTATAAGTTTGTTTCAAATGTATATTTTTGATTTGTAACGATGCCATAAAATTCTCATTTTCTGTTTGCATTATTTTCAAATAATTGTTTTCTTGAATCTAATGTAGAAGTGCAATTTCAAAATCAATACTTTGTGCCTCCATCTTTGAAAAATCTTTTTGAAGATGGGTATGGTCTTTTTGAGACAACGGTTTTCATTTTCCAAAGAAGAATTTTATTCAAACATCTCATTCTCATACACATAGCTATGTGACTTTGATATGGCTGACTCAAACTAGGTTTTGAAGAATTTTGTCTGAATGTCCAAAATTAAACACTTGTCATCAAACTCGTTTTCAAGAGACATGGCATATTTGAAATCATCTTTAATTTATTTGACAAGACCATTTTCAAAGCAGTTTAGTTAAAGATTGACTTCTTTAACTAATGGTTCAAATTCTTCAAACAATCAATTTCTAGCTATCCTTTTGACATTGTCTTCAATACTCGAATTAGTGAAAACATTCTCTCGAGGAGGGTTTAGCTTTGAAACAGTTTCTTTTTCAAATTTAAGCATTGCATGTTTGACATAGCAAAAATATTTCATTAGAAGTCTTTCCTAAAGTGTTGGATCATAATTTCTCAGTTGGACTTGTTCCAAATGTTTTTTCAAATTAACATGTTTTCTTTTCAGAGGAACTTTTGGTGGTTCTTTAAACAAAGCCATGATACGAGAGTGGAGATTTTCTTTGTTTAACATTCAAACATTTTTCAGCTTTACATTTTAATTCTTCTTCAGAAATGATCTTGTGATCAGAAAGCGAGTCTTTTCCCATTTTATCAATGTTATACAAGTGTGGTGCTAGCTCCTTGGCTTTGTTCAATAAACCTGGGTTTTCAACATTATTTTTGTTCTCAAAGCCAAGGCCCTATTTTCCCGCTTGAACATTATCTTCTTTTGGAAGCAACATTCGAAGAGTCTGATCAGTCTGTCTCGCTTTTCGAAGTCTGTTAGTAAGATCATTTATTTGTTTCAAAAACTCTTGAATTTTCTTTTCAAGTTCATTTTTTCTGTTTAAAAGCGGTTGAACATACTCATCAAACTTTCCATTTTGGTTGGAGAATGTCTTATCTTTTTTACAAGCTTGAGATTTAAAGTTTAAAATTTCGTCATTTAAGAGCTAAATCTTTTTGCATTATTCAGATTCAATTGTCTTATCTTTTTTAAAATGTTTTTCTTTTTCCTTATATCTCTCAAGCTCGTTTGTCAATAAGGCATTCGCTTGCTGAGCTTCACGATTAACTTTATTACATTTTTCAAAATCATATTTGAGGTTATTAATCAAGGAAGCAAAGAAGGCACATTGTTTCTCATAAGCTACATAATCATGTTCTTCCTTATCTCTATCTGGATCCATATTTGGTATATCAGAAATAATATTACTATTATTCTTACTCACCACATATGTGTCAGGAATAGATTCGGGTTGTTCATGATTTTGTATCCCATGAGCAAACACATTTTCAAATGTATTGTTATTTGAATGAGGTACCTCAGTCACTGTGTCACTGTCATATGAAGGACTAATATCAGCATTTGCATCATTCCCTTCTGAACTGCTGCTTTCTTTTTCAGAACTTCTGTTTTCATTCTCTGATCTACCAAATGTACTATCTGAACTGATGTTCTCTGACTCTGTTCCACTGCTTTTCGTGACAACTAAACTTGCCTCCAATGCTTGAATCGGACTGATCTAAACCTCGGTTGACTGCAGCTCCAATCTTTTCTGAATCTCATGTTCATGAAGTATTGCTTCAATCAAATACTTCTCAATGACAGCAATATCACGAATCATTGTTTGTTTGAAGATCTGAGTATACAATCCGTGTATTTTCGAAAGTCATCTCTTGATTTGTCAATCGTATGCATTGGCCATTCAGAATGGAAGAACCTTTGAAACGGTGTCATGAGTGTTGTTAAAGCAGCATTGGAGTCATTCTCGTGAAGTTTTTCTTTGGTAAGTTGTTCTTCTAGATTATCCATATTCTGAGAGAATATTCTTTTGACTGTACTAAATTCTTCACCAAAGAGTTGTAGAAATGCTTGTTCAAATGCACCTTTGTCAACACTGTTTAGGCTTATAAAATCTTCCCTTAAAAGAAATCTAGTGTTCATTTGAAGGGCTCTAAACCATTTTACGCACATTTCTTTGTGGCTTCTTGCTTGCAGTTGCATGTGTTGTTAAACTGAATCAGAACACGAAGAAACCGTGTCTTTCTGTTCCATTGTTGCATTCATTCTGCTATTCTGACAATGTACCGAAGTCAACTATGCAAAGCTGAGCAACCAAATTATCATCCAATGTTACACCCTTAGGGACCAGACTAGCTTTCTTTGCAGCACCTTCAATGACCGAACTAGCATCCAGTGTTGTACCATCAGTGCTCAAATTGTCCTCAAATGTTGTACCCTCAATGACCAAACTCTCTTGTTGCTGTATCTCTCTTTCTTTTAGCCGTTTTTCAATCTCCTTGATTGCTTGAACTTCTCTTTCTTTCATCTGTAATTCTCTGTATTTAATTACTCTTTTATCAATAAGATGGTCAAGTTCATCCAAGAACCGGAGTAAATTACGTCTGTAAGTTTCAGGTTCTTGTTTGGTATAATCTTTGAAGTGCTTTTGCCAACTTTTATTGTGAAAATCCGAAGCATTCACTTCTTTCGAGTCAAAAAATTTCTTGAACGGTGTTCTGAGTACATCAAGACAAGATTTTGGATTTGATATGTGAAGATACTTGCTTTAAAGTTGCCATTGGAGTTGATACAAATTGTGGTACATCTTCATTCTAAAGTCTCATACTCTTCTTAAAATAATATTCGAAATGCAATTTCAAATCGTCTGTTAGTATTTTGGAGAAATTCAAGGTGTTTCTTGAGCTTTTTGAACCTAGCCATGCAGTTGGAGTATAGTTGTCTTTCTTCGAGTTGCATCTGTGGTAATTCTCTCTCTTTCGAATTTGAACTTGATGATTCCATTGAATTCCGATGTGTTAAATTGATTTGTGGATCTTTTCGATGATTATGAAGTGTTGTGTGGTTCGACCTGTTATCCCGCGATTTTCCCTCCAAAAATTTATTTTGCTAAAATTTGAAATTCTCTTTAGAATTTAATTCTAATGGTTACGGAAAAAAATTTGAAATTGTAAAATTTTGCGTCAATTTTAACTGATTTTTTTAAATTTTGTCCCAAAAATTTGAATTTAAGGCCAAAATTTTTGCTATAGTACCAAAAGTTGAATTTGACGTACAAATAAGCTATAAAGTTTACTGTAAAAATTAAATTTTACTCAAGTTTTCCCGCAAAAAAACTTTTTTTTTAACTATGAAGGATATTTTGCGGGAATCAACAGTATTTCGTGGGATTCACTGGTATTTCGCGGGATTTTACAAATCTTGATTAACCGAGAAAATAAGTGTATGTTTCGCGAGATTTTACAAATGCAAGAAGAAACCGTGAAATAAGAATCCTTGACTAAACCGGTGTATATTTCGCCTGAATAGGAATAGGTGTATAAATCGCCTGATTACGCACTAGGTATAAATCGCCTAAATGAACTAAGTGCATAAATCGCCTAAATTAAACCAAGTGTATAAATTGCCTGATTAAACCAAGTGCATAAATCACCTGATTAAACCAAGTGCATAAATTGCCTGATTTAAACCAAGTGCATAAATCGCCGGATTTAAACCAAGTGTATAAATCGCCTGATTAAACCAAGTGCATAAATCGCCTGAATTAAACCAAGTGTATAAATCGCCTAATTAAACCAAGTGTATAAATCGCTTGATTAAACCAAGTGCATAAATCGCCTGAATTAACCAAGTGCATAAATTGCCTGATTTAAACCTATGTATAAATCGCCTGATTCAACCAAGTGTATAAATCGCTTGATTCAAACCTGTGTATATTCCGCCCTATTCAAACAAGTACGAAACTTAACTTTCAAATCTCCTAAAAAACACACTTTTTAACGTTTTTTCTTGATTTTTTTTTTGCAAAAGTAAGTATTCCTAGGCTAGATCTAACATAAAAAAACACAACTTTAATGTTTTTAACAACAAAAAATTGGTCACTTTTATTTTCGCATATAAAGCTTAAAAACACACTTTTTGAACCAAAATAAGCTTGTAAAAAACTATTTTCAACTAAAGTAAGCCACAAAATACTATTATATGAAGCTACAAGCTTGTTATCCTAATAACCAAAATAAGCCGAATCCTCTATAAGCCCACGAAATAAGCACATATAAACCACAAACAACAATAATCGTCCCAAGATGAAGCCATGGCGACTAATACCAATTGTAGAATACTAGTTTTCACACAAATAAGCACACGAAATAGAATGGAAGAGAAGAGAGAGTTGGTGGAGGTGTTTGGATAATATCTTGTTTATTTCTCTTTCACACTTAGAAAACACACACTCACATACCTTCTCTGTGTGTAGAGAGGGTTTATATATGACCCTTAGGCCGGCCATGGGCTTTTTGTGGGTCGGCCCTTGGACTAATACATATACTTAGCCTAATGAACTAGCCTAACGGAATAACTTATACACGCTTTATATTGTCTAACTATTACAAGACTCGTGAGATCAATAATGATCGTCACTTCACTGAAACTAAATTCCTAACAGGTCATGTAATGAGCTTGAATAAATCCTTGCAATGGTTGAAGAACAACGACTCAAGTTGAGGAAGTATCTCATCAACAGCTGGCTTGTGTTTGAGTTTTACATTTGCTGTACAATGTGAAGCTTTAGGTAGTTGCTTTTTGGTGAAAATTTGTTAAATATATATTAGCTGATGCGGCGGGTTGCTAAACCACAAAAGTTTCGCAACCCTCTTAGGCAGAGTACCTAACCGTTGTAGTGTAGTATAGGCAAGACTCGGGAGGTTGATAGTTTTCTTAGGGAATAGCGAGATAAGCTCAAAAAGTATGTCACTAAGGTCTAAGGTTTGAGGGAAGAGTATTTGTGTATTTTTATATTTTATGAAAGCATGTATATCAAGTAAATTAAAAAAAATTCTTGCAATCATAAGCAAGCACATTTAAATTTAGCCTAACATGTTAACAATGAGAAAAGATAAATAATTAATCTAACAATCGAAATACATTATATTGAATGATTAAGAATCAAATACTTAACTCAATGATACATGCATGTGAGTTATGGAAGTAACAAGGGCAAGAAAATCCCTAACATTCTTCTTAGTATCAGCTCCCTAAAGCTCTCCAAGTTTTAACACAAATTTATAAAAATAATGCAAGAATATATATAGAAAACAACTCGTGACGGCGTCGTGTTATGCCCGTGACGCAGTCACCTCGTCGACTCCGGATTAGGGTTTTCTCCACCGCCTCATTTTGACACCGTCACAATTGGTTGTGACGCCGTCGCTCGGACATCTTGACGCCGTCAACTAGGCCGTCGGGATTTACTGAGCTATTATAATCCCATTTATTTAAACACTTTCTGGGCACTTTTGGTGAATGCGTCAAAAGGTGGTCACGAAGCTGTAAAGTGTATTTTGCCTTGTTTCTTCTCTAAATCGATCCCAATGTTGTGTTTGGTTGGGGGCTTTTAGGGGCTTATCGAGGCTTAGGCTTTTAAAATAAGTCGGCTTATAAAATAAGTCTCGTTTGTCAAGCGGGCTTATGAAAGGGCTTTTAAAATAAGCCTCATAATAGGGGCTAAAAACTTTAGCCCGGGGCTTTTGAACCATAAATTACTTATATACCCATAAACATATCTAACATATACCAAAAATTTATTTAATTATGTTCTTTTTAGTAATTTTGCAATAATAAGCCCCAACCCGAGCCCATTTGCCAAACAAGTTTAAAAAAATACAAATATCAATTTCGGCTTATAGGGTATGTTTGGCGAAATGGGCTGGGGCTTGTGATGGGGCTGGAGCTGGGGCTAGGGCTTATATTATAAGCCGAAATTAAAATTTGTATTTTTGCAAACTTGTTTGGCAAATGGGCTGGGCTGGGGCTTATTATTGCAAAATTACTAAAAACGACATAATTAAATGAGTTTTATGGTATATGTTAGATATTTTTGTGGGTAAATATGTAACTTATAGTTCATAAGCCCCGGGCTAAAGTTTTTAGCCCCTTTTATGGGGCTGAGGCTTATAGGGGCTTATGACTTCATAAGCCCGCGTGACAAACGATACTTATTTTATAAGCCGGCTTATTTTAAAAGTCCAAGCCCCTATAAGCCCCTCCCCAAACACACCCATAATATAAGCCCCAACCCCAGCCCTAACACAAGCCCCAGCCCCAGCCCATTTCGCCAAACATACCCCAAATCACGTGTATTCCATCCAAGTGCTTCCCAAACGCTTAAAACACAAAAAGAAATGACTTAGTGCAATAAATGAGCATATTTGCATGATTTTAAGGGTTAAATGACCCCGAAAAAGTGTATGAAATTACACATCATCAACTATCCCTACGCTTAGGATTTGCTTGTCCTCAAGCAAATGAGTTTTTCTACCTAGTAAATAGTAAATTCGAGCGCATTTTAATTACTAAATAAAACTAATTTATAGTAAAACTGTTTTGACAATACACTTTTACGAGTTTTAAGAGCATGAACAAATACACTAGCACCTCACATAAGTGTTTGGATTCTCCCATCTCTCGGGTGTATACATGATATATAACATAATAGTCAGGGGCAAATGTATATGAAGAGGATGGGGGTCGGTGCCCTCTATGCTTCGCCAAATAAAATCGATTTTTGGTGTAAATTTTCTTTTTTATTGATCAGTTTATTAAAGTGCGCCCTATCACAAAATCAAATCCCCCCCCCCCCCCACCACCACCTTGAAGAGAATCAATGTAAAAACCTTTTATCTCAGTCTTCATTTTAGTGTGCACAACCAATGATAATAATATACGGAAAAATTTTACTCACTACATGTCATAGCATATAGATTATCATAGGTTTATCATATTTAGATGGCTACCATGAGTAAAACACATATATGGAATTTCATTTGACTTTTTGCTGAAAATTATAAAACTGATCCCAAATATGAGAATACTCACTTGCGGACGTAGAAACATGTCAAAGGGTATGTACTCTTTAAAAAAATAGAGTATGCAATTCGTGTGAAAATTTATATATATTGTTTTTAAAAAAAGAACATTTTACACTACCGGTTCTCCGATAGTGTTGAAATGGTATGTACGTGTACACCTTATGCCTTAAGTATGCCCGTAACTGTAGAACTCTTTAAAAAATAGTAGTTTGCAATTGTAGTGAAAATTTTTTTATATTGTTTTAAAAAAAGAACATTGTTACCACTACCGGTTCTCCGATAGGTGTTGAAATGGATGTAGTGTACTACGTGAGCTCTTTTAAGTTTGCGCTACTAACTGGTAGACTATTGTTACTCCGTATTTTGACAAGTTTTAGAGATCACAATCAAATCATCAAAACTTTTATTATATGTGAGGAACAAGGTTGAAACCAATCTCAATACTTGAATGTATGTAATTTTGAATAAAACAAATGAACCTATATTTTTGTAAATTAATTTAATAAATTGAAAAAACATTTCTATAAACATGCAAACGTGATGTTGAACAATGAGGTACGTTCATAATCAAAAAGCTAAGATTAATGAAATGAATTGGAGTTATAAGGATTTTTGTTAAAATATGAAGAAGATTTGTTAATAAAAAGACTGTGATTGTAGATATCTCCCCTTCACGGTCCATGATTGTTGATCCAATCTCACCCAAATCTTGGAGTGGTTGCTTAACACACACTCCCAATTAATCTGTATTTAAAACGTGTAATCTTATCATTGGTTTAGTTTTAACCTTCCATTGATTTATTGCAATGTCGTTATTTCTTTGTTATACACTTAACTTGAATACTAGCTAGAATTATAATATGTCGAATAATGATACTTATATTACAGTGACCTATGTCGAATAATGATACTTATATTACAAAATCTTCCTACTAATCCTATTACACATAAGATCCTGACAAGTGTCGGAACTGACAATTTGGATTTAGAGAGATAATAAGTGGAAAAAATGTATATTATATGATTATGTGTAGGAGGATAAATACGATGATTTTGTAAGAGGTTTTAGCAATGCTTTTCTTAAAATAATTTTAAAAAAAAGTAGGACAAATTTTCAGGACCTCTTCGTTCCTTGGTTACTACCCAGCAAATTTTCTTTTTGACAAATCTTTTTCGATAAGTGTTGGCGTATAGTCTGGAATGGGTCAGACCCAATGGGCCGAACCCGATAAAAGGGAGGTCCACATCCTACGTAACCCTAATTCATACACTATATATGCAAGGATATGATCATCCTACCTACATATACTCTACAAACACCTACACATGTTATTCTCTACCACCTCTTTACTATATGTTTATACTATTCTGACTTGACCGTCGGAGGGTGGATCCCGAGGCTCCGGCATCGGGTCACCTTCTAACCGGTTATTCTTTGTTGGCAGCACTATTCAAGGCCCGGGAAGACGACGAACGGCACCAGGGGAGTCGTTAGGACCGGCCCGACCAAATTATGCATCAACAAGTTGGCGTCATCCGTTGGACCTCGAATAAACTATGTCTCGTGTTCTCATGTTTACAAAAACAAAAACTCGATCTTGATGGCTAATGCTTAACTATGGGTCTAAAAATTGGAACCGTATGTTCTTCGGGTAATTTATGCCTTTATAACTCCGGGTACAAGTCTACCCACTTGGCAACACGAACTGAAATCTTGTAAGTTTTTCTAATTCTTATATTTGATCATATCACTGCCATAAAAAGCTAATGCCAAATAGATGTCGAATTGCGTCACCATCTCCATGATCGCTAAACATAAGTATCTTTTTGGAAATAATAAGACTTTGCATACTTCGATTATAGTACTCATGAATATGATTCTTTAAAAGGTAACATGCTCTGCATTTACATAAAAAATAAGCAAGGCACGTTGACCCATTAAAGCTATATGCTATACATAAAATGGGTATTGGTACCCCCGGCTCACTGCATAGTGTCAAAAGGTACAAAAGATTCATTTTGTACCCCATTTTTACAGTGCAACGCAGTTTTTTTATCAGTTTTTGTTCCGTAATTTTTGACAGTTTCATACTTTTGACCTGTTAAACTTTATATTTTTCGTTCCGTTTTTTCCGTGTCACAGTTTTATAACATATACAAAATTATAAAAATACAAAAAAAATAAAATACAAAAAAAAAACCGCAAAAAATCCGAAGGGGTACAAATTGTATTTTAGGGGGTACATATATCATAAGCCATACAGTACAAGTTGATCTTAGTAGACTTGCTAAAATAAAATTGCACTTAAGTACATTTCACGAATGGCAATTTTTGTCAAAATTGCACTTAAGTACACATGAGGATTACAGGTCGAAAAGCGATGCTCGACACAAAAGTTTGCAGCAACTGTTAATAGTCTGAACACTCAAACGAGTGATTTAATAATAACATTAACTTTGTAAAAAAAGTGCGTTCAATAATAAAAAGTAATAATTTATGACTCATAAGTTAAATATGAGTCAACTTGCGAATGCGATAAGTTGTTAAGTTTTACTCTACAAATATTCAAAATTACTCGAGTTGAGTACTTTGATGTAAAACAAGATTATATGACACTCATCCAACGTATTTATGTTTGGTTTAGTAAATCAAAAATTGAGATATTTATTTTTAAAATTTATTTGTACTCGAAAATATAATATATAATATATATGTGTATATATTTTTCTTTTTATAAAACAAACGAATCAACATGACTTAAGGCTGCTCACTATGGGAGGTCTACCGACTCGGTCGATCGTCGGTCGGTGTCGGTCGCCCCCATAGCGAGGGTGTCGGTCGTCGCTCGATCGCAGACGAAGTCGATCGTTACTTCGACTGTTGTTCTTGTTGAAAAAAATCCCCAACGTCACATTCTCACTTAAATATAAGATAAAAAATTAACTTTTAAAATTCAAACACTTTAACACTATAAATACCAACTTATTTTATCATTTTACACACAATTATATACACTTTCATCAACTTTTTTAAATGGCTTGTTCGCTTTCACATTACGACGATGAAGTCGAAGCTTTGGTTCAAAAACTAATTGACGAAGATATGGTTCGTCAGAAAGCGATTCTAGATTTAGCCTTGCAATTTGACAATGCATGCACAACTAAAGATGATCTTAGAAAAGCATACGAAAAATGTAATGACATTTCACAAGAGAGTCGTGCTTTGATCGACGCTTTCTTAAAAAAAAGATCTGATGATGAGGTGTCATTTTATACACTTTTTCGGGGTCGTTTAACCCCCAAAATCGTGTGTTTATGCCCAAAATAGGTACTTAATCGTTCCTTTTCAGGTATTTCGCATTTTGAAGACATTTTGATGAATTACACGTGACTTGAGCTTATTTGGAGAAGAAACGGACGAGATTACAAACCAACACCAAGAATCTTGCATATGAGTTTTGTGCTCACAGAGATCTGGAGAGTGTGGCGTCACAAGCCATAAACGGCCGTTCACACTCATCATAGTGACGGCGTCAATATTTCAAGACGCGTCAGCATGCACCAGCTTTCAAACGCAGGTCTAGAAGATTCATTTACGACGGCCGTCACGATTTAAAACGGCAACGCCGGTCGCCAGGTCGATTTTCTTATTTTTTATACAAAACGGATTTAGGTCTTTGAGTGTGTATAACTTTATAATAAAAAGAGGGTACGAACCTAGTCTATTTAGCAGCTTTTAGAGATGAGTTTTAGCCTAAAACCATATTGTACCTCTTCCAATCAATGTTTTAATCAATGTAGGTTTACTTAATCATTCAATATGTCTTAATGTTATTGTGTGATTTATTGCTCTGGCCTCTCATTTTAACATGGCTTGGCTAAAATCCTATTATTGTGTTTATTCATGTTGTATGAAACTAGAATGTAGACTTTTGTGGTGTTGGTTTCTTTGATGATTGTGCAAGTTAGTCTTAGAAAACCAGCTTTTTCAACATCGTTGTGCATATGTCTAAGAACACGTGATTGTGTTAAAGGATACCATCAGGTAACAGTCTTCATATACATTGCCCCCTAATTGAATTGTATTCCACTTTTAATGTCATTTCCAATGCACTTAGATAAACTCCTAGGGGCCATTGTATTGTACTTTCCATAATACCCTATGCATGTGCCTGCTCTAGAGGCATACTATTAGACGGCGTATTAGTGTAATTTGATTCATGCTTCTGGAAATAAATACATTCGATCATAACTAGTGTGACTAAGCAGCATACACTAGAAGAAACCAATCTAGGGAGTAATATCATGATTAAATTTAGTCACAATCTTTTATTTTATTGTTATCACCTTTTGTTTAGATTATTATTTAGTTTATTTGCCAAAACCAAATCACTCTCTTAGAATTATATGAATTTTTGACCTGCTTTCCATAAAATACAAAAATACATAAGATAATATCGACCTCAACCATAGAATTCTGTCTAGGACCCTGATCAAGCCTTCCCATCCTATCTCGATGTGAACCGATATAATTACCCGAGTCTTGCCTCATACTACTACAATACAACTGTTTATGTGCACGTACCTAGGGCAGTTGTTAAGCTCTCGTGTAGATGGTCATACGAACAAGCTCTGTCTGGGGTCACCCCAATCCCGTGTGACGGCATTAAAGTTTTAATTATTTTGTAAAATAAACTTGTGCCCAAACATTTAATATAGGTATTTCTATCTGTTTACCTGCAAAACCTAAAGTTGTCAATTCTTTCTCCTATCTATCGAGTCGAACCCTTAAAATTCATATTTGTTTATGGTTTATCGCAACATTTTTATGCTTGAGTATTGTTTTCTCTGTCTTTGATTACAGGCTTATATTTGCTGAGAGAAGCTTGGATAGTTATTAGGAAGTTTCTTTGGATTGATTCTCGGAGGCGATTTAACCAGGTTTATCGAATGTTTTCTTCTCATTATTGAAGGAAAACTTGTGGAGTAGTACTGTTTCTTTTCTTGTTTTCTTTTCACTTTATCTATTTTAACGGGGTACTTCCAGAGAACATTGTGGTGTACAATGTTTTAAATAATGTGTAGGAAATATGCATAGAACTATTCTTTCATTTGTCATTTGCTTTGTCCTTAAAAAGATGGGTAATATATCAAAACATAGCATAAAAAGGTTTTTACCAAAATTTAAATGTTTTTTACGACACATACCAACAAAAACCGAGTATTACTAGCGTCCCATGGATAGGAATTTATATGACTAGCACAATAACCCTTAAAATTCCACCCCCAAAAATGTAAGGTTCGCCCTTAGATCTTTAGGAATTCAGGTACCGATCGTCGGTAATCCAAGATGATTTTATCTTTTCCTGGTTCGAGTTAATGAGTGAGCAGTCACATGTGTCTATTCCGTCGTTACGGATGTGTACGTGTGGTCTTCGTCGCCTTTTCTGGAATGTCTGGTGTTAGTAAAATTCATATGAGTGTACCGGTAGTATATTAAATTCTAGAACTTGTTTTAGTGATGCATCCCGAGACCGCAAAGTAAGTATTAGGATTTGCTTGATAAGAGGCATTAGGATTAACCCATGTTTTAAACCTGTAATTGTTATGTGCAATATAAAAACATACCTCGATCAGAAAATATACCATTCGATCATTTAATTTAAACACGCGGGTTATTGATATAAACTTGCATGAAATCAAGTCGAGTTCATCATGAGGTTTATCATTAGGGATTTTCTAAGAAACTATGGTTGTCCATCTATTTTAACATGCAATTGTGCAAGTAGTTGAATACCCTTGTCCAAGCCTTGTAGCTTGATCACGCCCAACCTGAAAAATGAAAAAAAAACACAACTTGGTCTAAAATATATAAACTTTGAACAAACATTTGGAAAAGATAAATAAGATTAAAACAATAAAATTTTACCTGATGGTTGCTCACAACTTCAAATATTCAGCGATTGATGGGTTATTTGTTAAAGGAAGATCCATGTTATATAATTATCACTAACATGATCATCTTTTAGAAGTTTAAAACCTTCAGATTGCTGGATAACATGAATTCGACATGGAGAAAATAACATACCTTGATAAGAAAATATACCATTCGATCATTTAATTTAAACACACAGGTTATTGATATAAAATTTGCATGAAATCAAGTCAAGTTCATCATCAGGTTAATCATTAGGGTTTTTCTAAAAAATGAGGCGTATGTATTTGGGAGGCATATGAAAGAAGATGTTTTTAGCAGATATGGGATCATTAGGGTTTTGATAATCATTAGGGTTTTTAGCAGATACAGTGATGTATTCGATAAGATGTTTTTAAATTATGGAGTATATCTTTCTATGGCTTGCATTATATCTTGATGTTATAATATATCATTATTGTTTTGCATAGTAAAACACAATTGGTGGCTTTGCTAAGTTGGTTAAGGGTATACAATATATCATAGGTCATAGGTTAAACCTTCCATGGCCCCAACCTTTTTATAAAAATAAATCTGGGGGGGGGGGGGGGGGGGGGGGGGGGGGGGGTAATTCCATGTCATGTGTGTTTGCCATGTCATCATTGAGGTGACGTCCAGTCACTAATTCATAGTTAGCCCCATATACAAGTTATATATATATACATATATATGTATATATACATATATATGTATATATAATATATATATATATTATATATATATATCTTTTTATAAAAAAACGAATCAAAATGACTTAAGGCTTTGGCTAACTATGGGAGAGTTCGGACCGTTAATCGGTGTGTCGGTCGCCCCCATAGTGACGGGTGTCGGTCGCGCTCGACTCGAAGTCGAGTTCGATCGTTACTTTGACTATTGTAGTTGGTTGTTCTTGTTGACAAAAAAAATCCCCCCACAACGTCACCTTCTACTTATATAGAAAATATAAAAAAGTTAACCTTTTTAAATATCAAACAATTTAACACTTATAAAATACCTACTTATTTTATCATTTTACACAAATTATATACACTTTCATCAAAATTTTTTAAATGCTTGTTTAGCTTCAACATTACCGACAGATGAAGTCGTAGCTTTGTTCAAAATACTAATTGCCAAAAGTATGGTTCGTCAGTAAGCTGAATTATAGATTTCTAGTCTTGCAATTTGACAATGCATGCACAACTAAATATGATCTTAGAAAAGCATACGAGAAATGTAATAACATCCACAAGAGAGTAGTTGCTTTGATCGACGCTTTCTTAAAAAAAGAATTGATAAAGATTACGAGCTGAATCTTTCTATGTATGAAAAGGCGGAAAAATAGAAAAACAAATGAATGCTAAATTAGTTTGGCTACTGGAATAGGTGGTTCGTCATCACAGACCCGGGACCAGATTTGAGCATGTGCAGGGTACTCGACCGCACAGGGCATCCTGTTTTACAAGGGCCCCAAACTTTCCAAGCATTAAGGTTATTCTGATGTAGATTTAGCTATATTTTGATGATAACATGATCTAAAACTAAAGAAAATGTAGTTCTTACCGACTATAGAATAAGTTTAGAAGAAAAAATAGAAATGGTTGAAACATAGGTATGATATACGGAAGAAGAAGATGAAACTTTATGTGGTGGTCACTTTTAACCCTTATGTTTTATAACTCTTACACATAAAATACAAAAATACAAAAAGAATCTTTCCTCAACCCTTAGAATTCTGTTAGACCGTGATCAAGCCTTCTCAACCTATTCCTCGAGTGAATGATAAACAACCCCGAGTCTTTCCCATACTACACTACAACGATTAGGTGCATTGCCTAAGGAGTTGTAAAACTTCTCATGTAGAAGTCATACGACAATCGCACATCATCTGATAAAGATTACGAGCTGAATATTTCTATGTATGAAAAGGCGAAAAAAATAGAAAAACAAATGAATGATAAATTAGTTTGGCTACTGGAATAGGTGGTTCGTCATCACAGACCCATGAGTTATGTGATGTATATCTTACTGAGAAAAAGCTACATCAACTACATCTAGATGAAGAAGTCTTAAGAGAAACATTAGAAGAACAAGCAAGGGATAAAAAAGAACGGGAGGAGAAAATTAGGCAAAAACAAGCTGAAGATGAGGAATTCATGTTGGAATTTGGGGTGAAATATGATTCAGAATACGAGTCAGATTAATAATACATGAACTATTTTAATTTTGTTGTTTTAAATGTAATGTTTTAAATAAAGTATTGTTATTTTAAATCCAGTATTTATATTTTCAAATTTTAAATTCCAACGACTATTTTTCCGTTATAAATACCCTTCACCATCTCCTCATTTTCTCACACAACTTCTTATCCAACTCTCTCAAATGGATTCCAATTTCAATAACGAAAATGATCCATGGGAATTCAGTCTTGATATTATGATTTCGATCTCCATTTAACACCCGTTCTGCGTCCCTCTAGTAGCACACGTGTTGAACCATCTCCCTCAACCCCAAATCCAGTTAGGATAATACCCGGTCCTGCAGGTATTGTTCAACAAGCCAAGCTGCTTAAAGAAAATGTTTTTATTCTTGATTTGGATGGGGCTTTAATGTCGACACAAGAATATATGCAGAAAGTTGTTGAGGATGTGGGTGAGGATGATGATTTTAAGAGTGGGTCGTGGGTTAGTGCCACTAACTATGTGAATGCTAATGGTGGCACTGTAACTGGATGTTTGTGAGACATCAAAAACTTTCTAAAAATAGAAAACTTGACCAAGTTATTGCAATAGTCAAGTCTTGTTCTCTGAATGTGCTTGGCGATCTCACAGTGATTATGAAAGATCTCTCAGGTACAATACCTGGAATAATACATTACAAAGTCCTTGGTGATGGTGGTTATGAAAATGATATTACTGTAGGAGCTGCTTTGATACTTGTTAATGTCTCAGTGTTTACTCTTAAACCATCAATGCATTACCTTAACATTACAATGAGAAATGTGGTTAAGGTTTTTCGTAAGGATACAGTTCCTGAAAGTGACAGTGGTTAATGCATTACCTTAACATTATTATGTAATGTTTTTTATTATAATGTAATGTTTTTTATTATTAATAAAATTTAAATTTGACGTTAAAAAAATAAAAATAAAAAATGTGACAAAGAAAAATCCAAATGGCGGCCCATGATCATAGTGGGCGGCCTAAGGTATCTAACCTGAACCATTGAGACTTGAAACCGCTTCGACTAGCTAGCCGACTAGCACCTTCCATCTTGGCACATTGTCCATAATTAAAGTTATATACATAATCATTTCTACCTGTATGCAAAATGGCTTAACTTATTAAAGCATACTTGTCAATAATCATTGACAATAATAACCAAAAACAATTGATAAATCCATTAGACAGTTGTACTTATAAAACGCCAGTGCGACAAATTATTCAATTAAAACAACACACAAAAACACCAAACTTTAGAATTTTTCCTCATTCTTTTTTAAATAAATAAAAAACACTTGTGTGTGTGAGAGAAAACAAAATAATAAAGACTAAAGAGTTGATCTCCACCACTCACTAAACGATTCAACGGCATTATTTTCCGGCTAAAAAATTCCATTTTTTTAGGCTCTACTAACAATTTTCATTTTTTTCACATTTTGGCATTAGGGTTTGTTCTTTCTTGAGGTTTTGTGTGAAAAAAATTTGGAATTTTTTTAGAGAAAGGTAAAAAGTGGGTATTGTAGGGAATTGAAAAAGAGGAAAAGGGTATTTTGTAGAATTGAAAATTGTTGTGTTTTGGGTTGGAGTTGGTGATCATCAGGTCTTCTGCTGAGTGTAGAAGAAGAAGATCTGAAGAAAAAGGATGAGTGCTTCAAGATTTATAAAATGTGTTACTGTTGGTGATGGTGCTGTTGGAAAGACTTGTCTTTTGATCTCTTATACTAGCAACACTTTCCCTACGGTAACTTTTTTTATTTTTCATTTTTTTATCTTGAAATATGTTTTTATAAAGATGGAAAATATATATGTTTTGATTTTCTTTTCTAATGTTCAAGATAGTTTGATGTTTATTGAAAGAAGAGAATTTTAGTTAATTGACATACTTTTTGGATATTCAAGTTAATGAATTTGCTTGTTCTTGATTCTATTGGTTTCATAAAGATGAAGAATTTGAGAATTATTTTATTATTATTAAGTGTCTGGATTTTATTGGTTAATGATTATGATTGATTCTCGGAGAATCTTGTATGATTGACATTAGTTTTGGCCTATTGCGTAATCATTTTGGTTTAATTGTTTATCTAATAAAGACGTTCCTTATTCTTGTTCTCGATAATATTCGTAGGATATGTTAAAGCTATTTTGTTTGGTTTGTTATGTTATAGATGAAAGAAGGGTTCTGGTGTCCAATCTGGTAAAAGATGTTTGATATAGATGATAAATTTGGATACGTTTTCTGTTTTTTATTCAATTGGTTTTAAGGTCACATGCTATTTTGGTTGAATCCTGTCAAATTTATGCAAACGGTTCTGAACTAGGAGAAGCTTATATGATCGGCATTGTTTTCGGGGTATTATGTGGTACGATGGTTGCTTGATAGATGATGAATTTGCCTGAGTTTCTGCTATTGTTGCTTTTTATACTATTGGTAGAACATTCTAATCCTATTTTGGTTGATTCCTATCTCGTTATGAAAAAAGGGAATCTTACACTAGGCATTGTAGAGATGAAAATTTGCTTCAGCTTTCTTTTTGGTGTTGTTTGTTTCATTTAAATATGAAAAGCGGTGCATTTATTTTTAAAAAAAAACTCATCAAATGTTTCAATAATGTTAGTTGCATAATTATGTCAAATCGATACATGTGTGTAAATTGTTTGTTATAGATATATGTGTCTTGAAGTCGCAAATTCGTAACACATTTTTCGTTACATTTTTATAAAACAAGAAAAAAAAAGGTCTATCTATAATAATTAAAACAAAAGTATAATAATTAACAAAAAATCAAAATTAAAAAAACAAAAACATAAATTATAAACAAAAGTGTAGGCCATTAAGAGGTAAATAAGATACCCTCTCCACCTCTTAATGAGTAAGACCCAATATATCTTACCGCCTCTTACTGAAAATGAAAAAACAAACACTCTAACCTCTTACCGCCTCTCACCGACTTACGGTAAGAGGCAATAAGAGGTATTTTTTGAAAAACAAACACCCCCTTATTCTTGCTCTTGTTTTTATTAGCTAAATATTTTGTGTGTGTTTCTTTTATTTCTGTTTTTGTTTCTGAAGGGGGTAATCTGTCTAACTCAAGAATTGGAGAATCAGTATATGTTGGCATTCTTCTGATTTAGTTTGAATACTATGTGATAGCGATCGTTTTTCTTGAAATCTCTCATGCACTTGTTTTGTTTGTGTTCTTCATGATTTTATTGTTTATATGGTAGCATTCATGTATCATTTAGAAGTTGGAACACAACTATGTGTTGTGATCAAACCTGTAATTCAGTTACTGGGATTGGAGCTAAGCACATTGTTATTTTTCTTTAAACAGGACTATGTCCCGACGGTGTTTGATAATTTCAGTGCCAATGTGGTTGTCAATGGAAGCACGGTTAATCTGGGCTTGTGGGATACTGCTGGTAACCTTTCAATATTTGTATTCTAGAAACATTAGCATATATAATTTAGAAACGTGTATTGAACATGTGTTATGTGAAACAGGACAGGAGGATTATAACAGATTAAGACCGCTGAGTTATCGTGGGGCCGATGTCTTCATTTTGGCATTCTCCCTTATTAGCAAAGCCAGCTATGAAAACGTCTCCAAGAAGGTGAAGGAGATCTCGTTTTTCTCGAGTTTCATAATGCCCCAAATAATTTGGACTTAGAGCTGACAGGTTTCTTTTTGTTCTGTTCTTTATTCACAGTGGATTCCAGAACTGAAGCATTATGCCCCTGGTGTCCCAATTGTTCTTGTTGGGACGAAACTTGGTGAGTTATACCACATATGTTCTTTTTTTGCAGCCAGACAATTATTAATCCACAATCAAAATTGTGCACTCATAATTAACGGATTTGAATCTTTAATGAATTGTAGATCTTCGGGATGACAAACAGTTCTTTGTAGACCATCCTGGTGCAACCCCCATCACTACTGCCCAGGTGCTTATCTCGTACACAAATCACCACATCCAAAAAAGCTTAAAAAATATTCAATCGCAGGTGATCAAAGTATTATGTCTTTTTCACAGGGTGAGGAGTTGAAGAAGACGATCGGAGCTCCTGAGTACATTGAATGTAGTTCAAAAACACAGCTGGTATGTTTTATTTTGCTTTAATTGATTAGGGGGTTTTCTATAATGCAGCTTTTTTTGACCCGTTTACTTGTGAATGGGTCGGTTGGGTTTCATTTGATCTCAATCGAGTCAAATTGGCAAATTGAACTTCTTTCTTAATGCATATAGCCTCCTTAAAATTTTACATAATTACAAAAAGTTATATATATCGGGAAAATAACCTGACCCTGCCTTTTTTCAACTTTTTAACCTGAACCCAATCTGCACATCTTGCTACATCTAGGGATTTTCTTGTGCTAAATAGAGACTTTTGTTTTTCCCAGAATGTGAAGCAGGTTTTTGATGCTGCCATTAAAGTCGTTCTTGCACCACCAAAGTCAAAGAAAAAGAAGGGAAAGGCCCAAAAGGCATGCTCAATATTGTGATCAAGATCAAAATAAACAAAACTAGCTGTATTTCAGTGTTCTACCCTGAAGCTGTCTTGGATTCATTTCTCATATGTTTGTTAAATTGTATTTTGATCTTTTAAGTACTCAAATATCGTAATGTACTATTCGTGTAGTTTGGCCAAGAATTCGTAATTACATTGCTCTTTTTCTTTTCTTTCTGGCTGACAATCATCCTCTCTTTTTTCTAAGATTTTAACCGAATCCATCACTTACGGGCAATGAGAAAGATATTGGTTCAATACTTCAATATAGAAAACCTGATTTCAATGTAAATGTAAACAAATTCTTTCAATTAAAAGGATTAGAATTTAGAAGTAACCATTTCATGTAGAATATGTTAGACGCTAAAAAAAACCACCAAAATATTTAAAACAGGCCATATAAGCCTCCTCTTCAAGGTTCTGGTTGGGGTGTTTCAATGTGCGGTGTGGGGCGTTTGGAAGGGGAGGAATAAGGTTGTAAATGCTTCGGCTGAAGCTTTGAACAATGCAAAAAATGAAGATATTTTCCCTTCCATTTAGAGGTTATCGAAGCTTTATCTTTGTAAATGTTATCGAAGCTTTGAATTGGAGCTGCTGGATTTCTAAGCCAAGAGCTTTGTTTGATAGTGGGTAGTTCAGCAGTTTTAGTGCTTTTGGCCTTTGTGTTTGGTTTCTTTCGTTGCTTCTTTTTTTGTTTCTTCTTTTTTTGTTTCTTTTTTTGGTTTCTTTCGTTGCTTCTTTTTTTGTCTCTCATGCACTTGTTTTGTTTGTGTTCTTCATGATTTTATTGTTTATATGGTAGCATTCATGTATCATTTAGAAGTTGGAACACAACTATGTGTTGTGTTATTCCCCCCCTCCCCCCCCCCCTTGGTGCCTCATTTGTTAATATTATGCAGCCTTGCGAAAAAACAATCTACAGTATGTTAATAAATGGAGTAACAAAACACTGAATGCTTCCCATTCAATTATTCAAAGGAGGTAGAATATGTGAGACATGGTAGTTGATGTGATAAATAATTCCTTGCTTTGATGCATCTATGCCCAATTGCCATGAATGCTAAAGCTCCTATCACAAACAAGACCATGGGCACATTAACTGTCAAAAATTAAGTATTCTTGTGAGTCATACAAGCTCCTCTTCACTTTCTTCCAGGTACAACTCATTAATGAACTACCATTTCATGTGAAACATATTCCTCATATTGAGGAATTCAATATAGTTACAACACAAGTTTAATCTGATATATGAAGTCTTTCAACCACTGGCTCTTTAGCAAGGAGTATACATTATGTGTATACCATGTCAAATTCTACATGCATCTCTTATAAGACCATCTGACGCTTGTTGCGCAATGTCTATGCAGCGACCAGATAAAGTTACAAGAAACACTTGCATTACAATAATAGGCCATGTAAAAATGGTAACGAGCATAAAACTTGCAGCATCTTAAGTAAATAAAAACACAAAACTCTATAGTATTATACGAGTAGTAATGTTTCTCATAAAGATAAAACAACCCAACTTACTAACGCAAATTGTTCTTTCAATATATACAAAACATGATATTGAAAATATTATTTAGTTACCGACCATAGTACTCTACGTCTCTACCACTCGTGCAAATCTTAGGCCACCATCAAGCTGATGACTACCCCATTAGATTTTCAAAATTGTACCATCTTACTCTAGCTACCTACCAGTGGTATGAGCCTAGATACGGAAAAGGATTGCGAGATACCACTGTACATTATATGAAGATGCCTTGCATGATGACTAACGAAGTTTATTCTGAGCAACAGCCTGGCAAAGCTCAAGCTCTTCATCATAGATCAACACTCGGTTGGAAGCAAATGATTTGCATATGGGTTTGTTCAATAGAGATGGAACAATGTACCGAGATGGAAATGCTGATTCCTGAAACAGAACTGCTGCAACTTGACGCATATCGGTTAACTTGAGGCGAGAAGGAGGACGAGGTCCATGCTTTGGTGCTTTTGGAGTGCTTGGTTGTATAAACTTCTTTCCCCTGCCCTCTTTGCTGTAAAAGTTATATATAATGTAATCAATACATCAACGAACAAAATTATAATGGCAAATTGGATGGGTCGGGTAACATGCTCCAATCAAAACGTATAGTTTTTTAAATGAGTCATAGCGACACACACCCATTTGAAAGTCGAATAAGAACAGACACTTTTTAAAAAAACACAATGTAATGAAAGTCTAATTATGAAATTATACATCTTAATAATGTTTAGGCATTTTCAGACTCTCGCCTGTTTGACTCATTTGAGCAGAACCATATTTTTCTTGACCGATAAGAACCTTCTAGGCAAATTAAAACCCAAACATCCCTTTAATTCATATATAGAAGTATAAGAGGCCAGCTCTGAAGGGAATGATAGGGTTTCCAACCAAATAAAGTGAAAAAGAAACAGGAACTGAAACGCGAACCTCATGAAAGGCCAGTGTTCGGTAGCTAGTGGTGTTGATGTGCACAGCAGTTCTTGGCGGTACCTATTTGGTGTTGTGTAGTTAAAATGGAACTGCCGAGCTATCACAACCTGTGGAATGGATACACTATTACTTTAGATGTGTAGAACCATTACTTTATACGACAACAAAAAAGAAAGAGAGAAACTTACAGCCTTTCTGACTCTCTCACAGACATGGAAAACAGCTCTTAGTTGGTCATGATGCAAATGGCAAACTATTTTCACCTTCAAACACAGACAATGATATGTCAGGTTAACACGACCAAACAAGGTTCATACTCGTATATGTTAAGCCATTCTCTCCAACAAAAATGCTCCCATGACCATAGGTTCATGAGAACTGCATAAACTTTCATATTGGGATATAAGCAGAAAAATGCAATGCTTCTCTCATGGCAAGTACTCTCACAAAACAATTGCTTACTTTCGTAATAATTCCAGGTCATTTAAGCTAATCATATATATTCTATCAAATTGCATCAATGAACTCAGCCACACAAAAGTTAAAAAGATAGTTCAATCCAGAAAAAAACGGGTCATGCAATTCAGATGGTCACTCTGGTTCAACCAAACATTCAGAAAGTAACGCCATATAATACACATTTGATCATCTCCAAGCTCCTATCAGTCATAAGTATAAGTAACTCGACTATATAGAACGAAATGGAATGGCATTGCAGCAAACATAAACTTCTACTATGATTCACTTATGTGCCACGTATATCATTTCTGTCGACTGCACCTCCAATACGCACCCTAACATTATCATACTTCCAACATAATGGTAGAAGCAAAAGAGTCAGCACACCTCTTTCATAATATGCCAGCTTAATAAATAAAATCAGATACACCACACAAATGGTTAGAGCATATTTTTGGACAAATATGCAACTTTTAAGAGATTACTGCATATTATATATCAATTAATCCAAAAAAAATAGAAGTAAAGATTACCAGCAATTCCATCGGCAGACCTTCAAGCCTAGACTCATAATCCAATCCATCCCCCTCTGGACGTGGGGTCTTCGGTGTTCTCTGTAACTTATTATTAATTCTAACCTTTTCAGGCGATAAAATTATCTCTACATCATTTCCACATTTATTCTGTAACATACTTCCACCACTACCATTCTCTGCTTCCAAAACTCTAACCTTCTTCTTTGTGCACAGCTTATGAGAACCCGCCACCTTGCTATTACGAAGCTGAGCAAGCGCGCCTGGCTTCAAATACTTATTCGAACCATTGCTACGCTTCTTCTGCTTTGACGTTTTTGACATTTTCTCTTCAGGCGACACTTTGACCATTAAATTGATCCTTTTTGTAAATTAAATTTAAAACTAAACGATTCCGGTGAGACCAGACCGGAATACTTAAGTATCTCAAGGTCACCAGCAGTGTACCTAAAGCAGCATAGTAACATCAGATATCAATTCAAATCCAACCTTTCACTCTACAATAATCATTAAATATAAATAAAATCACGTGATACTTTTTTTACGCAGATAAGCAGTTTGAGGTGTTGGGGTAATCCAAACTGCTTGTTTTATGGGCTAAGGGGTGTTTGTCTCGGCTTATATGTGGGCTTATGAGCTTATTTGATTTCGGCTTATATAACATAAGCCCCAATTTTGTGGCTTATATTGAGACTTATGGGCTTATATAAGTTTATCATATTGTAATAAACTTATATAAGCCCACAAGTCTCGAAATAAGCCGGAAAATTGAGGCTTAGCCGAAATCAAATAAGCTCATAAGCCCACATATAAGCCGAAACAAACAAAATATGTTTTTCGCCATCATATATGTTATCTAACCTAAAACCAATTACAAATTTATTACAAAAAAATCATAATAAATAAACAAAACACCATTCCCTGAAGTGCTTATTTTTAAGCAGCTTTTAGACAATTAAAGCTGAAAAAAGTAACCTAAAAAGATATATGGAATAAATTTAATAAAAAAAGTATACCATATTAGCATTCATCTTCACTATTTATTACTCAATTCACCTGCAACAACCATCCAAAAAAAACCTAACGGATCAATTCACCTAAAACTAATGAATTAATCACAAACAATTCCTGAATTGATGAAATTGAAGTGATAATTAAAGGATTAAGCAATACCAATTTCGAGAGAGAGAAATAATAATCGGTGAATTTGGGGAAATGGTGGTTTAGGGGTTTTTAAATATGTATATATGGGGTGATTTGAATTTATTTCCAATTTGCCCGCCATTTATGTATTTATTTTGAGGAATTGAATAAAATATAAAAAACGGTGGATTTGGTGGTGACGTGGAGGGATGTGATTTGATGGTGTACGTGAGTTATGGTAGAATCCAAAGGGGATGGGCCCTATTTTATTGCCGTAATTTGCGGGCAAGTTTTTTACTCAAAAGAAATGAATGTCACCTATCTATGTTCCTTCCTCCCTTCCTTCCTTGGTCGATAATTTTGTGCATGTGAAATGTTCAAGTTTCTTAAACTTTTACTCACATTTTCTACGGTATCTTTAGCAAAAGCTATTACTAATTAACTGAAGCTGAAGCTTATATTATAAACGAGAGATTATTTACGTATTACGATAATGGTGCTTAATATGGTTAATTCGTGTGTGCAACCTTTTGTTATGTATCTATAGGGTTGGCATAAGTGGAGTTAACAACATTTAATAGTTTAATTTTTAATTAACTATTTAAAGTTATAATATTAGATTGATATTTATAAGTATGGTATTTTATTCTAATGACATTACTGACTTTTTAAAGTTTTAAGTTCAAACAAAAGTATTTTCTCTTTATATGTAGTATAAAAGACGCACTAGTATAAAGTAATAAAAATAAGTTCAAACAAATTAATTGGAAATGAAACTTATTGCAAAGTCAAATAAAAATATGTCAAATTAAATTCACATATATTTTAAGTTTTTACGTGTTAATTAATTATATATTATATATTCAAATATATTTCAGTAATTTGTTTAAATATGAGCCTCTATAATCCTCCATAAAGCCATATGAATCGGCTTGGCTTATGAAGATTATATAGCTTGTAAAAGCTCCCATAAGCTCTTTTCACAAACATGAAATAAGTTACTTTATTTTAAATGTTTAAGCCGTTATAAATCCATTGCCAAACACATTCACAAGTTGAATTTAGTTGAATACTAAAAAGGGTAGGGTATCGGGTTGAAATTTTTTTTGGTAAAAAAGTATATTAAAACCGAAAAAAGTTAAGTACAAATGGAATGTGGCTGAAGTACCAATTTAACCTCAAGCTAAGCTAACTCAGGTTTGGGCAGACCCGATTGAATCAAATAAATATTATTTATTTTTTAATATAAATTTTCTATTTAAGCGAGTACAAAATAGGCTATTTTATCACGTTTTACTCATATTCGGGTTGACTCGAACTCGAATGGACTCGACCTGAGTTGATCACCCGAATTGACCTAAACCCGGCTAAGCCGAATTCAAATAGGGTCAGGTTCGGGTATGAAATTTTTAGCTTTGACTCGACCCAAACCCGACCAACCTGACCCGACTAGCACCCGAACAAGAAAATATACAACAAAAACAACAAGAAAAAAAAGTAAAAATAGTATTTTAATCAAATTTGGACATTTATAAAAAAAATGTTTCCAAGTAAATTCAATCTTCTCACTTTTTAGAGGCATTTTAAATCTCTCAATTTTAGCAATTCATGGAATTTTAATTTGTTTCATTTGAGATACCAAACACAATATTTGAAAAAAAATAAATTGCAAATGCCATGAATTTCCTCCAATTTACCCGAACCAAATGCACCCTAAGTTTCTCAAACTTTTACAAACATCATCCAAGATATGTGTAGGGAAACATGTATACTTTTATTAAAATAAAATCATATTACAATTAATAATAATTAACAGAAATTAAACAACAGAAAATAAAACAGACAGAATTGGGTAGAAGCAGAAGACAGACACTATGAACAATAAATAAGAAAACAGTAAAAGGTCGTGGAACGAGGCACGTGTTGGACACGCTTCCCTTAAAACAGATTCGTCGTCTGTTTCCCAGGGTACAACGTTCAAAGCTGTTGTACAGCCGGACCTGACACACTTGCCTGAAATATCACGAAAAACAGAGTGCCTCTGATCGAAAAGACTGCTGAAAAACTTGTTAATGAAGCTTTTCTCTCTTGTGTGTTTTTCTTGTTGTTGTGTCTTGGAATGGTTGAGATTGCCATCTATTTATACACATTCATATGCATATGGTGTAATGGTGCAATCAATGTCAATTAATGCCTTAATAATGATTCATTAATTTTCTGTTATAAACCTTTGAGTCAAATAATAACCGCCAATTAAATTGTCAATTAATGACCCATTAATTTACAGTTATAAACATTTGAGTCAAATAATAACCGCCAATTAAATTGTCAATTAATGACCCATTAATTTACAGTTATAAACCTTTGAAACAAATAATAACAGCCAATTCAATTGTCAGTTTCCAAACAAAACTCATAACTGACATTTAATCATTTTTCCTCCATTCCAAATACCTTCTTTGAGACTCGATATCTCATTCACACTAACTCTATTTTGGACATATACTGGCTCGACCTGGCCTTACATTTAATAATTATATTTACTAATAATTATTTATGTCCAAATTTAGTGAAAACACATTTTTCCACTAAACTTTTCAAACAATAGATTAGTAGTTATGTTACCTTGTTGTATTTTGTCCTTGTGATGAATTAATTGAGGATTTGGAAGTGTTTTGGATGAGTTTTAATTGAGTTTAGGAGTAGATGTTAGGAATGTTTTCAAGTCAGTAGGGAAACGTGGAGTTTTCTCAATTTTTTTGGCTTAGGGTCTGTAAACAAAAGAGTCTTAGGTACATGTGGCGAATTGGACGCTTTTGTATCGATTCCGGATGAGGGATATATGACCTTTTTACGGCAAGAATGTAAAGCTTGGAGGTTGCTATTGGGAAACGTGTTTTTATCTAGTTCTTGTACAAATATATTAGGTTTTAAAACTTGGTTAGAACACTAGACATTATAAAATTTAATCTATCCTGGTATTCAATGTAAAAGCTATTATAGAATATGATTGTATGGCAAAAACCGTTAATAAGGTAGATGAAATTCAGTTAAACTTTCTATTTGGGATTACGGTTAGTAAAATCTCATTTCCGTGGATTGGGTTTAAATGGTTTGATTGATTGCACAAAAGTTCTGTAAACTAGGGCTCAGGGAAATTTCAAGGGAATGAAAAACCTATGTTCTTTCCTTTACAGATTAGGAGATATGGATCTATGAAATCAAGTCAAATCAGAATGTAGAGTTTTACGTCTTTCGTGGAAACATAAAAAGTATACAGATACAACATTAAGCGAACAAGAATTGATACATGAAACTTAGTAGATGTTTATTTAACTATAAGACTAGATTAGGAATCATATTTTGAATTATAAATACCTTGGTTAAGTCTTGGTGCAATGTCAATCATGTTTTGGGTTTTTAACTAGTATTATATAACTATTTTTACTATAACGATTTTATTTATAATTCTAAGTCGCGACTTGCTTTATAGGTCTTGGCTAATCGTTGGAGTCTTCTATATCGTTGATTTCTCATTTGATCTTCTACTCACGGTGAGTTCATAGCCTCGCCTTTACTACTTTACTTGTTTTCTCAAAACCCGCGAGGGAGATACATGCTTGCTTTTATAAAATTGAACACAAATTGTTTTCAGTATGATGGACCAGAATTGTATGCTTAATGCTTGAGTACCTATTGCTAAAGACCCTAATATCGTGAACCGTTAACTACCTGTGATGGGTAGACGCTATGGTAGTAAATAGGCCTATGGGGTGACTCCCCGTCCGGGATATGAATCCTTTTGGAACACCCACTTGCAACAGATATATTATCTGAGAAGTTATAGGTATATGGAAATAATACCTAATCTTTTGAGGCAAACTACATTTTTATCTCGTCAAAGGGATCGGTTGTCACGAGCTCAATGCATATATATATAAAACTTGTTTGATCCATAAGTTTTCCCGATGATTTAATATTTGTGTTCTAAATCTTAATGTTTCTATTATAAACCTATGAATATTTCACTCTATGTTTGTTGTACTTTTTAGCATGTTTATCTCATGTAATCAACAGCATAAGGGACTTGAGTTGGGCGAGGAGAAAGTTGGCTTAACCCAATAATTTTGTTAAAACACTTGATTTCCATTCCTCAAAAACAATGTTCTTATATTTTGTTGAACACTTGTGTCATGTTTCTTTTATATTGGGACAACGCTTGCACTTTGATATTTCTTTTGGAATGGAACGTGTTTGATAACGTCTCTTTTCGAGTCGTTCTATATAATATATGACTGTTGTACTTATTATTAACACCCCATTGTTGGACCCGAATCTTGTTTTAAATTGGGGGTGTTAAAGATTGGTATCAAGAGCCATAAGTTATAGAGAACTAGGTCATTTTATAAAAAACCTAAACTATAACTTTATTTTCTTATTTTCGCGCGCAAAATACTCCTCGTGGTTCCCGCTCAAGTCATCCTACGTGATTACCATTTTTGTATTCCTTCTTCATGAATAACATTATTGACTTATAGTATTTATTAAATAAATACTATAATCTATATTGAGATATACTTCGATAATTAAACTTTATATCAAAGGTTTATTGCATATTTAAATAAATAATTATTAAATTATTTACATGTTTAAATAAATCAATATTAATTTATCATATTCATTGCAATGCATTGCATTCATTCATTCGTATGTTGCATAAATTTTATCTATATTGTGACCTTATACGTATTTATTTTCCGTGATGACAGATCATCATGGCAAACTTACCTCCTCCTAATCATGATGCTAATTTGCCCGAAGATGAAGCTGGTCCAACCGGAACGCTTTAATTATCCTTTATCATATTTACCCGCTCAAACCCGAAGGGTATGTTAATGATGAAGCAGATCCGGAAGAAGAACCCATTCCAGAACAAGCTCTTGCTACTCTTGTCGGGTTTGCTCCTCAATGGATTGGTGGGCAAATCTTGAATAACAATCATAGATGGTTAGAAGAAGATGATGAAGAAGATCCAGAAGAAGATGATGATGAGGATCCAGAAGAAGATGAGGAGGATGAAGATGATGAAGTGGAATTCCAGAAGAAGATGATGAGGATCCAAAAGAAGATGAGGTAGGTGATGGTGAGGAAGAAGAGATGGAGATTGATGACAAAATGGACAATCCCAAAGTTATTGACCCAGTTGAGCCACCACCACTCATTTTTTAGTTTGGCCATAACTTTTATGTGGGAGAAAGTCCATCTTCTCGAGCTCTACTTGATGGTAATTCTGTGGTGTTTGCAGCTGGTCCTAAGCCTAGTGATTTGATGACTATTCACAGTATAACGACTAAGCTAGAGAAGCAAATGTTTGAGAGGTACAAAACCGAGATCAAAACAAAGGAGAAGTTCAAAGAAGATGACCTTCGCATGAATCGCCATGAGCTCGATGTTACAACTAAATATTCTAAGATGAAGAGGTTGATGGAGGGTTTGAGCAAGTAAATTAATAAACTTAGTTGCAGTTGTATAGCCGGGCCGAACGTTTTGAGCCAAAATGGGAGGCTTTGGTTAGGCGTGTTGTATACCCGAAGAGGTTACGATTTCAAGAGGGAACCTCCTATTACTCATCTTTTGCACCACGGTGCAGTGATACGTATGTTATGGCTAGAGATGCTGTTATGGGCCGCCCGAAGTGGGATGGACGATGATGATGATGGATAGTGCCTGCCAAAGACCCACACACTCAGGAGTACCGTGGACTCCATGTGACCCAAGTGGTTCAGTTTCAATTGTTGTACTTTTATTTTGTTGAAGTAATCACCTAAACGGCTTGTTGGTTAGTAGACTTGGTTATTCTTGATTGTGATGACTTGGGTCATATTTTAGTAAAACAATGCAATCATTACTAACTCTGTGTGAATGACGAATGAATAATTTTTGATCTTTACTTGCTGTGTTGTGAAGTCTTTTTCTCTTTGTTATGATGTTTGTGCAATTAAATTCATGTGGTGATTGAAGATTTGTACTCACATTATAGCCATATAATTGTATGAGTACTCACCATGATTTTCCTTGTGTCGTGACAGAACCATGGCTCTAAAAAGAAGATCCCAAACCAACCCTCAACCTACTTTGACCCAAGAGGCCGTCGGTCAACTTGTGCGAAATGGAATTGAAGCGGCTATTAGAGCTGAACAAGAAAGAGTGAGAGAAGAAGAAACCAGAGCTGGAGGTCTAGCTGGAGGTCCAGCTGGAGGCCTAGTGACTGCACCAGTGGCTCGAGAATGTTCATTCGCTGAATTTATGAAATGTGGTCCCACGCAATTTCACGGGACTGAAGGTGCTGTCGGGCTTTGTCATTGGTTTGAAAAGATGGAGAATACTTTTTGAGATAAGTGAGTGTATGAAGGAAAGAAAGGTAAGGTTTTCCCACGCTACACTCATGGGCCAAGCCAAGCTCTTACTTGGTGGGCATTCTTTAGGTCGCTACTTTAGGACGTGATTTGGTGGCAAATGGAAGACCTTGGACTGATGTAAAACTGTTGATGCATCGATGAGTTTTTTTTTTTTTTTTTTTTTTTTTTTTTGTCCAATTGAAGAAAGTTTAGAGTTTTGGAGGAAGATCTGAGAAATTTGAAGTAAGGGATATGAATTTAGCTTCATACACAGAAGGTTCAATGGATATTGGCTATTATTATGTCCTGATTGTTGTTCCCAATGTGAAAAAGAAAGTTGAATTGGACATCAAGGGTTGCCTTAGATCAGTATATGGTGGAATACTTCTTAATCTTGACCTGCTAACGCTCACCATGAGGATGTGCGTATGACACAGCCCTAATGGAGCAGAAAATTAAGCAAAGAATGAAAGGGAATTGCTGAAGGCATCAAAAGGAAGTGGGAAAACAATAATCAATGTGGAAGCAACAACCGCAACAACAATGATAACCATAACAACAACAACCGCAACAACCGTGGCAATTATCGTGGTAATAATCGCCACAATTAGTACAATCAAAGAAGGCAAGATGGTGCAAGGGCAATGACTGCTGCCCAGAATAATGTTGCTGATCAAGGGGGACCAGCCCCAAAGTGTAATTGTTGTGGTTTGTGTCATTTTGGGAATTGTCTGGCCGAAGTTGCTCCAAGTCTATAAGATGGTCCCATAAGGCAAAGGATTGTAGAATGAAAGGTGGGGCTACCGGGGTGAATGCTCTACCTATTCGGGCCTGCTACGTGTGTGGAGATAGCAATCATGACCGAAGCCGATGCCCTAATCTAGCTGATCGAAGAGGCGGAAATGCAACTAGCCATGTTTATGCACTTAGAGATACCAAGCAAGGTCAAGGACCGAGTGTTGTCACCGGTACGTTTTTACTCAACAATCGCTATGCTAGAGTATTGTTTGATTCCGGTTCAGACAAGAGTTTCGTTAATTCTGTATTTAGTTAATTAATTAATATTAAACCGGTGAGACTAAATATAAGTTATGAAGTGGAATTGGCCAATGGGAAATTAGTTAGTATAAATACCGTTCTAAGAGGTTACACTCTGAATCTACTTAATCAATTGTTTGAAGTTGACCTTATGCCTATAGAACTTGGTACTTTCGATGTGATTATTGTATGGATTGGTTAGTCAAGCATGATGCTCTTATAGTTTGCGGAAAGATAGAGGTTCATATACTGGTTAAGGGTAAGATGTTGGTAGTTAAGGGAAATTGTAATGAATCTCGATTGAAGGTGGTATCCTGTATTAAGGCAAGAAAATACATAGAAAGGGGATGGCATTTGTGTTTGTGGAGCATGTGACAGAGGAAAGAGCTAAGAAAATTTTTGGGGATGTGCCTTATAATTTGACGACTTTCCCGTGGTGTTTCCTGATGATTACCAGGACTCGGCCACTTGCAAGTGGAGTTTGAATCGAAACTTTGTGCTTGGCGGCCGCACCTGTCGCACGCGCTCCTTATCGTTTAGCACCGTCTGAAATGAAAGAGTTGTCAGATCAACTGAAGGAGTTGTCGGAGAAAGGATTCATTCGACCGAGCTCGCCGCCTTGGGGAGCTCCAGTGTTGTTTGTTAAGATGAAAGACGGATCCTTTCATATGTGTATTGATTACCGCGAACTAAACAAGCTGACTGTCAAGAACTGATATCCGCCTCCAAGGATTGAAGTTCTATTCGATCATTGCAAGGTTCGAGCGTTGTACTCAAAGATTAATTTGCTGTCTGGTTTTCATCAACTCCGCATTCGAGAAGGAGGTTTATACCAAATCAATTAGCCTTCCGAACCCGGATATGGTCATTTAGAATCCAAGTAATTTGTCGTTTGGATTAACCATTGCCCCTGCGGCATTTATGGACTTATGAATCGAGTGTGCAAAAGACGTACCTCGTCAAATTTGTGATTATGTTCATCGATGACATACTCATCTATTCCAAGAGAAAAGAAGATCATGGAGAGCATTTAAAGATTATTTTGGGGTTGCTTAAGAAAGAGAAATTGTATGCCAAATTCTCAAAGTATGATTTCTAGCTCGATTCAGTGCAATTTCTCGATCGCGTGATCGATAGTGAGGAGTTCACGTTGATCCCTCCAAAATTGAAGCCATCAAGAATTGGACTGTGCCTACAACACCAACATAAGTGAGACAATTTTTGGGTTTAGCTGGATATTATCGAAAGATCATCGATGGGCTTTTCTTTGATAAACCAAACCCCACTTACTAATCTAACCCAATATGATCAAGAAGTATGAATGGGTAGTGAAGATGAAGAAGAAGCTTGTCATATGTTTGAAGCAGAAGAAATTATGTTGCGCGCCAATATTAGCATTTTCACGTAAGGATCTGAAAAGACTTTGTCGTATATTAGTTAATGGTAGTTATAAGGGCTATTTTCATAAATGTTTTGAAGTACATGATGACTTGTAGTCAAAATAGGATTTGTTCCTCCATGTGTGTGAGAGTAAGATACTTACTGGACCCCTCGTTGGGTTGATCAGATATTTGCATGGTCGTGCCCAAAGTGTAGTTAAGATGATTCTTTTTACATTTGGTGATCTAAATCAATACAGATGCGAGAAAAAAAATCGTTAAACTATGGAATGACTATTGATCTATATCCATATTTAACATTGTATCTGAAACAAAAGGATAAGACAGACTGAAACCATTGAAGGCTGAGTTGTTTACCAAAAACTGCCATTACTCAGGTAGTTGGGTAGCATTGACGTGTTATGTTGCTAGAATATCTGTCCAATGTTAGTATGTCATATTATATGACAAAGACATCCGTAAGTAGGAGATGTTGGTTCGTACTCATGTCATACGGATATTTATACAGCTAGAAATACGTAGGCCTACGGGGTCACACACGTTTACACTTAGATATTATTCTATTAATGTTTATAATAATATATTTGTATATTTATAATTTATATTAATATATGATTTGACGAAAGAACACTAACGGTCATTGATTAGTTCGTTATAAATAATTAACTGTAAAGGCTTTTTAATTAATGGGTAATTAAATGTAATTAACCATAAATATTGAAAAAGTAAAAAAGTCAACACCAAGGAGGTGTTTTCCTTTGGTTCGACCGGCCTAGCCTAATTGGGGGTTGGATTAGGTTTTGAGCTATCTTTTCCTCCAAGATATGTATTGTAGGTAAACCTTAAATTCACCTAGTATATAAGAAGGATCCTAGAGCTCATAATTCCTAAAATACTCTATTTCTCTTTCCCTCTCTTTGGTCAAACAAACAAACAACCCTTTAGGGTTTTTTGGTTTTGATTTTTCTTGTGTTTAATTGTTCGTTGGTCAAGAACTAGCATTTGGGTGATATCATTTGACGTATAGTGCGGATACACGTAGAGGTTATTTATCTTAGTAACTAGAAGTAGTGTTTGGTTGTGTTATTACACATGTCGATATCTTGAAGCTTTTTCTGATTCGTCACTAGCTTAGTTGCTAAAGGTATGTTTACTTGTTTATGTTTTTATGATTAATTATATATGCTATATGTGATCTATATCTGCTACATAGCTCGTTTAATATTAATGTAATATTAGGTTATTTAGATAACGATTTCCAACAGACACCATCATAAAGACCTTCATGATCTACTGAGCCGTCAAGCTTGCATTTATTTTAACACTTTATGGGCACTTTTGGTGAAGGAATCAGAAAGGTTGTCACAAAGGTGGAAAGTTGTATTTTTCCTTGTTTCTTCTCTAAATTGAGCCCAAGTCACGTGTATTTCATTCAAGTGCTTCTCAAAAAGAAAGGATTAAGTACAATATTTGGGCATATTTGCATGATTTTAGGGGTTAAATGACCCTGAAAAAGTGTATAAAATGACACCTCATCAAATATTCCTACACTTGAGATTTGCTTGTCCTAAAAAATAAGCTTTTCTACCTAGTAAATAGCAAAGTTGGGGCATTTAACTTACTAAATGAAACTAGTTTATGTCACAACCGATTCAACCATATTATAAGAGCATGGGAATTATACACTAGCACCTCACATGAGTGTTTGGATTATCTCTTTCTCTCAGGTGTATAAATAATATTTAACATAATGGGAAACAGGAAAAATGCACTCACTACATGTCTTAGCATGTAGATTACCATAAGCTTGATAAAGGATCAAACATCTACCACTTTCGCATAAGCACCTAGGAATTACTATCAAATAGATCTTTACAAAAGGTTGTAATGATAGATGAAGGGTATGTAAAACACAATAAGGGATAATGGGGGATATTTTACTGGTGGCAAGTTAAATATTTACAAAATTACATGTATAATGAGGCGTTGCTAAGCCAGGACTCGACAAAACATATAACAATCATACAAACTCTACATAAGCAGGATGGCGGTACGTATATCTAATAAATTTTCTGTTTTTTTTATTTTTTTATATACACTTAATGACACGCCTTCATATATTGGTTGAAATAAAGAAATAATACAGAATCGGATTTATATTGGCATCCCACATTTGAGTTTTTAATGACTATATTATTGACTAACTAATGTCCTTATATTAGAACTATAAATAAACATAGAGTACATTACACAGCGCTCTATGGGGGTTATAAATTGACTTTCTTCCCCAATTCTCCATAAAACAAAACTACTATAAATCTTAATTGTCCTAAAATTATGTAAGCTATCAAATGACTTAACTTAGCCACCATGTAATTATGCAAACAATTAACTAAGGTTAAACAAATATGATCAAAATAATATACTAAAATGAGTACATACATGGGGTGTAGGGTATAAGGTGATTTGGGTGTAACTATTTACAGTGTGGTTTGTAAAGTATGATCTTGCAATAATAATCATAGAACTTCCAATAGAAAGAAAATTACAAAAACGTAAAAAGGATTGGCTCATAGGGGTGTATTTAATGGTGGTATCTTGAACGAAAAATATGGCTAAGCCCCACTGGTGTGGGTAGGGGGTAGTTATATGATCTATGAGATCATCATAACTATAACAAACGAAGGAAAAAAACAAGGGTTATCCTAATGCCTCTTATCACTTAGAATTCCTAATCAAATGAATGTGATCTCACTAGCGGCCTCGGGATGCATCACTAAAACAAGTTCTAGAATCTAATACATTACTCATTACATCATGTACTTTAAACATGAATGCCTTATAAGGCGCTCCTCACAAATTTGGGGTAAATTTTAAGTGGTAGGGGGGCTTCTGAGCTGTATATGTCTTCATATCCATGAGACGCTCTTAAAACGTAGTTTCACCAATATATATGCCATAAAATTTTAAATTTGGGCCAAAATTTTTGTCCTAAACTATGTTTCGGTAAAGTACACATCTTTTTAAGGTTTATGCATTTCTTTATGTTCACAATAATTTACATTTGAGCCCATATTTACCTATCAGGTTTCTGTGTGATAACGCTAATTGGTTTACATGTTTCTAATGACATTATTTATGTTTATTTGATCATTTATCATGAAACTTTGGTACTTATCAAGCTTTAAATTGCTTATAGGGTCACGTGTTGAATCTAAAGACTCAAGCTCACAATGATCTACACACTGTGGAAGGCGATACAGAAATGAAAAATTTTTCTATTTAAAAGTTCAATAAGTTCGCCGCACTTTCTACAAAGTTCGCCGCACTTTCTATGAAGCTCTTATACCGGACGCACCTATTATCTTCGTCGCCGATACTTTTCTAGAAAGTCATAAGAATTAAAGTCATAATAAATGCACTACATTAACTCACCAAAACCGCCACACTTATTTGTAAGTGCGTCGCACTTCTAGTCAAAACATTAAATAACCATCGCATTAACTCCTCAAATGCACCGCACTTAATTCTAAAACCAGTGAACTTTTTCTAAATTTTAGCCTATAAATAAAGGACGATTTTTGCATTCCAAATTATCCCACACACAATCACTCTCACTATCCCACATACAATCACTATCACTATCCCACACCACAATCAATCTTACTACTGCTCCATCTCAAAACACACTTCCCTACTACCAAACCAAAACACCTTGAAACACTCTTCTTGAAGAGAAAAAGATCTAACGAGCAAGAACAAAGAAGTTTTCTTACTTAATTGTTGAAACTATGGAAATTAATGTAAAGAGTGATTATGTTATGAACTCCTTAGCCATGAGAGGCTAAATCTCTCATGACTACTCGGTGAAGTTACGATAATGAATATGCTTAGGTTAATATTGTCATCTTAATCTTAAGTTATATTGCCAACCCTGTCTTATCTCTACTTATATTCTTTTGATTATCAACTCAGATTACTATAATCATATCGGGTTATCTGGTAAAATGACCGTTAGGATCTATGTGAATTTTAAAGATTGGTCTTTGTTCTTTTAATGTCTGTGATCGTGAAATCCTCTTTTGTAAATTGATAAACAAAATCAGCTTATGATTTATTTTTTTTTTTTTTTAGGTAACTGGATTATTTGAGTGACACATTTGGTCTAAGTTAACTAAATATAACTCTTAAGTTAAAACAAATTGATTTGTGAAAATGTTTTCTGACAAGAAATCTCCTTTATATATTAATCCCTCACTCTCATGGTCAAATCATTTCAAACACTTATAAATTATTTTCAAAACTATCAAGTAGTACTATCTTTTTATCAATGGTAAAACTAGAGTCTAACTTTCAAACTAGTTAAAGTCTATTCTTTTGTTGATTATTTGAACACTACTCTAATCCTTATTGGAACGACCTGGTCTTACCTAAAAAGATTATACTACATACGTGGGTTATACTTTTACCCGTGTGTTTCCCATAATTAATCGGTATTTTCAGTCTTATAAATTTAAAGCTTTTGAAACACATCAAAGTTTTTGGCGCCAGCTGATCCTCTGTACGAGAATTTCTTAGTGTTTTGTATTCAAAAACTTGTAAAATTACCTTTTAACTCACCTCTTTTCAATATTGTCGCTACAGTTTATCTGGCAAACTGAAACCAATGAATTTATCCTTTGGATGCATAACACGTGATTCCAAATTTTTTTGAATCTTGTTGAACCGTTACACTGAACATGAACGGATTCTGAATCGAAGCGTTTCGTCGACGAAACAAGAAGAGTTCTATTCGATCAATAGAAATTAATCGCCAACTAAAAAACTGACATTTTGTCTATCCGCCTATTCCTCAAGAACATCATCCATTCTGGCACTTTCTTGATACTCTTGAAAATCTTTACCCAATGGATGATGAACCCATGTGGGCTGCGGACGTGTTGTCCAACTCCGGAACTACTTGGTTCCCGCAATCTCTTTTCCTGGAACTGCTAATGGATTTTGCTATCAAATGGTAAACCACTTGACCCCTCGTCAAAGGGAAATCAATTTCGATGGGTAGAACCAAACTATCCTCATAAATACATTACGAATTCAGCAGAATCTACGTATGTTTATATACAGAGATACCTAAAAATAAAGCCGCCGCCTAATTGGATGTTTCCCCTATCCCTTACGGGGGGAAGCAAAAACATTGGGTTGGTGAACTCAAAGATAGGAACTATCGAAAGCATGGGATAAACTCTGAACCGATTTTCATTAGACACCATTCTTTCCCCCAGCTCTTTTCGATCGTCTCTCTCGGTGAACCGAGCTTGCTCTCAACCACTGAAAAGAATATCTAACTGATGCTTGGCTTCGTAGGAAGAAAAATGCTCCGTAAACTGTCTATGGTCACACATTTGTCTCCAAAGGCAAATATCATTAATAATCTCTCTTTCATGGTCTCAGCGAAATAACCTAAGAAGTTCTAAATGCCGCAGCCGGTGGTATTTTTCTCTATAAAACACAATTTTATGCTTATCAGCTTTTCAGGTAAAGACAAGGTCTTACTCAAGCTCTATTGGGCTTTAAAAACAAACAAACCAAAAAATAATCTCTTAAGAAAACTGTTGCTTTCGCTGATGAAGGTAGCAGTAATTCCGTTACTAACAAAATTATGGCCCAAATGGATGCCATGACCCTGAAAATGGATGCTCAGTATAAAGAACTCCAAACCTATTCTAAAAAAACTAAACTCGATCTTTATGAAGAGTTATACCTTTGTCATGAGAGAAGCATAAACTTCATGCAAACTTTTCGTAGGACTCATTTTTACAATGATTACCATGCCGAACGAGACTCAAATCGCGATATATTAGCGTTTTAAACGAACGAAGTAGTTACATTAGAAGACAACTAATCGAATCAATACGATGGATAAAACCATACAGTCTTCAGAAACAAATTTTCAACATTTTTCATGTATCTAAGCAATCAACCAACGCTTTTCATCAAAGAAACATTAATGGATCTCAAAACTCAACTTTGAAAACGTTTTGCAAAAAAAGTCATCAAGCTTCAATTTCAAAAATCTTGAAACCAAGTTCGTTTGTTTTTTCTGACAGACTTGTGGAAAGCTATATGGTCGACCATATGGGATCTCTTCCTGTAACACTCAACCTAAACCCAAAAGGAATAATTCCAAAGCCTACCCAACCTCCAAAATCTCGCAAATGAGCATGTGATTGCTAGTATTCACAAGAGTGGTAAATCACTAAATCTCACCAGTTAACCCCAATGACAAACATTCAATTCTAAAAACCCTATCAAATTGATAGCGATGATGAAGATGAAGAACCCACTCCACACCAAAAACTCAAATCCAAAAACCCAGTCAAGGAACTCTCATTACCCATAACCATAGGAAACCAAAAATTCCGTATCCTTAACGTCTAAGGAAAGAGAACAATGGAAAGCATCAATACGGAAAATTTCTTGACGTAAACTCACGTTTTTGCAGTTCGATATCAATGTACCTTTATTTGGATGTCTTGGCCGGAATGCCTAATTATGGAAAATTTCATTGAAAAAAAACACCTCATAAGCAACAATCATAAGAATGAACAAATCTCATGCCGCTTTCTTAAAACGAAGGAAAGTTCGAATGATCCAACAAAGTTCCAACCTAACTCTTAGAAGACCATAGAATGTCTTCTCTATATTCCATGTAATTTTAACAAAACTTTCTACTGTAATGACTCTTAGGGACCTTGGGGCTAGCAGAACCCTATGCCCATATTCGAGATATGCCAAAATTTATATCTCGGAAAGTCTGTAAACCTACAAAATGTAGCATAAGATTAGCCGACAGATCCTTCTAATACCCTGTTAGAATAGCTGAAAATATGCTTGTTAAAGTTGGTAAATTCACCTTTCCAGCTGATTTTGTTATTCTCGAAATGGAAGAAGATAGTAAAGTTCCCCTCATTTTGGGATGACCCTTTCTTTACACTGCTGATGCAGTAATTCGAGTTAAACAGAAACAACTCAACTTTGGAGTTGGAACTGAATGAATGGTTTTCAATATCGATGATGCAATGATACACTCCTATGTTAAATGATGATACTGTTCAGTATCGATGTCATCGATAGAATCTTAGCGAGAAGAAGATTTCAAGTCTTCTAGATGTAAGTAGTTAATTCTTCATTCCATCAAAGGAAACCCTTTTCGAAGAGGAATCTTTGATGAAATTTGATGAAATTCATGAGCAATGATGCATGATGAAAACTTCTGATTTTGAAGCTGACACGAAGATCCACCATTTGAAAAATTCACCATCAATATTGATTCTAAATCAAAACATTATTGATGATACTCCTACGGAATCTCAAACTAACCCATTTCCTGATTAATTAGAATATGTATTTCTAAAAGGAACCTACTTTTTCTTCATGTTTATCATATCATCTCAGCTATCCAAAGAAAAGAAGAACAGACTCATATTCGTCGTCCTTAAAAAGCACAAGCAAGCCTTTTCTTGGAAAACAATTAACATTCCTGGTATTTGCCCATCATTCTGCAAACACAAAATACAACTTCTGGATGACAAGAAACCCGTTGTTCAAAAACAAAGAAGGTTGAATCCAAACATTTAGGAAGTTGTTAAGAAAGAAATCATGAAACTCTTGGATACCGGTATTATTTATCCAATTGCCGATAGTCCTTGGGTTAGTCCTATTCACTGTGTGCCAAAGAAAGGTGGTATTACAGTTGTTACAAACGAAAACGATGAACTTGTCCTAACAAGAACCGTTACGGGTTGGCGAGTATGCATCGATTATCGTAAACTCAATGAAGCAACCATAAAAGATCATTTCCCTTTGCCGTTTATGGATCAAATGTTAGAAAGACTCGTAGGAAATAAATATTTCTGTTTCCTCGATGGTTTTTCTGGATATTTTCAAATTCCTATCGATCCTAATGATCAAGAGAAAACAACATTCACATGTCCTTTCAGAACATACGCTTATAGGTAAATGTATTTCGGTCTATGTAATGCTCCTGCCACATTCCAGAGGTGCATGTTGGCAATCTTTCATGATATGATCGAAGAATCAGTCAAAGTATTCATGGACGATTTTTTTTGTCTTCGAAAATTCTTTTGACACATGCCTAAACAACCTCGATAAAATGCTCCAACATTGTAAAGATGCTCATCTTGTCCTTAATTGGGAAAAATGTCACTTCATGGTCAAGGAAGGAATTGTGCT